>JABCKI010005795.1:0-43094 GCA_018282025.1 Sphagnurus paluster
CAAAATACTGACTAAATTGATCCAAAATCCGAAATTTCGGGCCATTTTCACTGATGCAAGACTTGTTGCTGACTGTCTACATACAAAGGCTTTTTACTGAGCGTCACCATCATCTTGCGTGTATTCCGTGGGCTTTACGCGAGGTTTCCTGAGACTGCGTCCGCTCGGGCTGTCTCCAGCGCGCTATTTGAGGGTGGGAGGTGTGGCAAGTTCAATGTGGCTATATCATCACAATCACGTCAATAACAGACGAAGCGCTAACGAGGAATCCGAATAAGCTTCCATTGAAGCTGCTATAGAACGAACATACCCACAAAGAAAGCGAAAACAGACTAACAGACACTTAGGGTATCATAAATATTAGGATGTAGATGTGGGGATAGTAGAGCAGGCCCTTATACCTATCCCTATACCTATTCGTCTTCGTCACGAGCACCCTCCCAAGCAGCAGCAGCAGCACTGCGCCGGCTCGCCATCGTACGGCCCGTCTCCAGCTTCTTGCGGTCGCGCCAGCCCGCCCATGCACTCAAAAAGATCGACAGGAAGCACGCGCCCGTGGTCAGGTACAGCGCACCCGCATAGCACTCCAATCCGAGCGTGCACTGCGCCGCGAGGCTCGCCTGAGATGGGGTGAGGCCCGCGAGTGCGTCCTGGGTGAGGTGCTTCTCGTGCGCGTCGAGGGTGCGCCCGAAGACGAAGGAGAAGAGGTTACCTGCGATGATCGGTGAGGCGGACATGAAGCCCCAGTTCTCCGAGAAGTGGGCTGTGGGGCATGTGAGTGAGGGTGGAGTACGAGCACGTGTCACGAGGGGAGGGGAAGGGACTACGCACGCATGCCGAACCACTCGAGGCAGACGGTGGGGAAGATGGAGAACACGCTCCCGTGCGCGAGGCCGAGCATGGTGCTCGCCATCCAGAGGTGCTTGATTTGCTCGGTGTGAGCGGCCATCACCTGGGAGACGAAAAAGAAGATGGAGGCAAGGACAAGCGAGTACGACCGTGGCAGGCTCCAGCGGTTCTTCCCGTAGTCAGCGACAATGCCTGAAACACGGGAAATGAGCATTGAAAGTGTTGGATTTGGTACCCGTACCGATGAAGATGCGGCCAGCAAAGTTCAGCAAACTAATCGAAGCGACCTGGTTAGCCTGCCAACGCGCAGCATCTACAGGGTTGTACACTCTGGTGGATTTGGCGTAGAGTGCTTGTGACATTGAACCGACGTTATTAATGTCTAACCAAAGGTATGTGAACATGATGCACAGTAGAATGTAAGAAATACGTACACATTAATCCTGTTCCGCTCACTGCACAGGGTTAGCAAGATGTAGTTCGTTGAGAAGGCCACATACACAAAGAAAGGATAGTGAAGAGCAGCCAGAAGTCGCTGCTCGTGAATAGTTTGCGCCCATAAACATTAGGGAGAATGCCTTGATTGAGTGCAGCGCGCCTCGAGAGCTGAGCTGGAGCACTAGTTCTAATTAGAAAGCAGATATCAAGCTCTTGAAACCTGACTCACTCAACACTCTCTTGTGCGGCCAGCAGCGCGCGGTGTTCATCTCGGGCTTCATCCGTCTCCTCCGCTCCACGTTCCACACCAGCTATGGGGTCGGTCGGGGGCAACGGTATCGGGCGGACGAGGAAGAAGCCGATGATCATGGGCAGCGAAGTGCCGAGGGAGAGCAGGAGGATGAACGAGGACGTGTTTCCCGCGAATTTGACCCGCGAGATGGTCGAGAAAAGAAACGCCGAGAGCCCGAAGCCGGATAGGACGACGCCCGTGGCCGTCGCACGCTATGGGGGTGTCAGTAAAGGCGAGGTGACGTTCGTGGACGGGAATCTCACGGCCTGGTCAGGGAACGTCTTCGCAGTGGAATTGACGCCGCTCGTCAAGCCAGCATTACCCCCTGCGCCTGTCATGAAGCTGCATAAGATCAAGATGCCGAATGTGAAGGTCGATATGGCGGTCGAGGAGTCCGGGTCGCTGGAGTCATATATATGTCGTATGCCAGAGTATCCGGCGAAGAGAAGCAAGCAAGCAGAAGCCAGTAGGATTCGGGGACCGCGGCTGTCGACAATCCGTCCCCAGAACGGAGCGCTGCCGTAAACTCCGACTGTTGCTTCGTTCAGAATCGTTTAAACATAAAGTGTTATTATACGAACCGTTTCCCGCCAATCCAACTATGTTCAGTTTTGTGTGGGTGATTGCGAGACGAGAACCCAGTTGCGGGGCATACGCTTAATTCCACCAACGTCAGCGCCATGGCGAGTTCAAGGTGGTGGTTAGAATCTGCGACTCACCTGAGAAAACCTGCGCAATTTAGGATGTTACAGAGCGGAAAAAGATGCAAGCTACACACATAGTTTGTTCCCGAGCTTAGTGTTACGAGCAACGAGGCGAAGAGAGTGGTAAATCGTGGCACACTGATGAGTGCGGGGTACTCGATTGCCTTGGATGTCATCGTAGGAGGTCGTTCTCCACAGAGTTTGCAGACTCTGCGTTTGGAAGTACTCACTACGACTTGGATACACTAATAGGTGAGAACACTGCTGATGTGCTTCGATTTGTGACCCGGGTCTTACAGGTCCGATCAATGCATTACAAACATTCATTATAGATGATAATCTGATTAGATGAGTTATTATTAACAGAGCGTTCGCACTCGTATAGGTAGAGCTGGTAAGTAAAGATGCAGTCGAAAGAAAATCCAAAGAATTTAGAGGAAAAAAAAGAAGGGAGACCATAGAAGACAAAAAGGAGTGATAGAAATCTCAGACAGCAGACAGATATCGGGACTGACGTCGTGGTGGAGACCCCCAGGCCTGGTTTTCATCCTCCAAGATTTCGGCCTGATAAAATTAAACAGGTGAACTGTTTATCACACTAAAAAATAGAAGCCACGACCCACCTGTATATCTGGTAGATTGCTCGACACAAACATGCTCGTAGGCCTGGGCTTCTGTTTCTAACGCAAAATAAACAAGGTCGTCCGTTCATCAAAGCAATATATCGCACAAATGTAGGGTTTGAGAGCACTCTTGAAAGGCGTCTGGTGTAGCCTTGGTTGGGTGGACCGAACCGCTCCCCTAATGCGTGAGTCTGTGAAGAACAATCATATGTGTTTTAGCGCGAAGTGTGGTAGACTAATGGAAAACAGCAAAGCACCTGACTATCTTGGTCCTCTCGCGTTCCGTCCTGAGAACACGATAAACTTGAATTGCCCTTTAAACGATTATTACGTCAATCCGATACGTACCCTGGAAGCAGCTTGCGCAAGCGACTCGTCTGACAACGCCCTAGAGAACCGCCTGTGAATTGGAGTGTCCACAGCTGTCGGAGTTGTTTCCTCTGCTTTGCGGGCTTCTATGGAAAGAGTTCCGTTATATGAAGCTGAGTTGCGCAAGAAGGATGCATGCGAAATCGCCCTTGAGATGCGCCGGTACGCAGGTGTCGACTGAACAGCCGGCTCTTCACGGATCTGAGGAATCTGCGCTCGCGGCACCGGGGCCGGCGCCTCAGATTCTTGCGTAGACACCCAGCGCACGAGCGGTACATTCGACATTGCCCTTGAGATGCGCCTGTAGGCGGGAGACGTGGTAGCTTTGGGCTCTTGTGCGATCTGGGTGCTCTGGGGCGCTGATTGTGCGTCTTGTGGTGAGGAGCTAAGGCGTGTGTAATCGGTTGCGTCTGGCAGGGCCCTTGAAAAGCGTTTGTATATGGGTGGAGCAGAGGCTTTCGATTCCTCAGAGGTCTCGCTACTCTTTACAGACGAACGAGACTGATGGGAGTTTTCAGCCCAAGAACAGAGATGAAGAGTATGGCATGTTACCAACCGAAGCCTCTGGCTGGGCATCCGAGGACTCATGGTATACCAATGCCTGGATAGATTTGATTTAGTACAGGTAGTGTGTGAACCGAATACGACATGCCTTCAACTTCTGTAAGAAGAACTCGAACATCCCTTTGTCACTAGGGGGGAGTGAGGCAGGACAAAGTGGTGGTTTAAAAGAGTCTTGGGGTTCGCCGCGTGGAGAAAGTGCATGTTTTTAATAGACTTATTCGCTGAGCGAACAAACGCCCCCTCGCATCGTTGGCGTACAGCGTACACGCGTCAACATCATGGGGATCCTTGATGATCGAAGGGGCGAATTAGATATGGCCTGGAGCGTTTTCGTGGATTAGATCTTTATCACTCTTGGGAAGATTCATAGAAAAGAAAAATGTAGCACTTCAGCTGTGATGATCCATCCAAGACTTATCGGAGTGCGTCAAAATGGATTACGGGCGTGTCGTAGACTTTCCGCCAAAAACCTTAATCCCATATCGGGTATTAAGATCATGTGACACATTTGACAGTCAGCAATCCGAGTCGCGAGACGCGACTCGCCGACTAAGTATCACTCAACTATCACTGTCAGTGTCAGTCCACTCAGGTCCACTCCTTCGACATTCAAAACCAGTAGGCTATACTATTACCATCCACTTGAATCAAGGCTTTCAGTGGAAACTGGACATTGCACGCCTGAGATGGATGACTGCAAGTTTTGATGCAACACGCTGTAGCATAATTGATACTCTTATACTTATAGCCGGCCTGCAGATTTCGACCTCACCATTCCAATTTCTACCTCTCTTGTCTATGTATTGACAGAAGCTTCCACAATTTCTCGTCATCTTAGCTGAAAATCGGAAACTGGAAGTAGGACACGCACGTAGAGCTCCTTACTGACTGCAAACATCAAAAATAGCGGTACGTGATTTAGAAAGGTGCGTATAATTCTCTAAGGCTCGTCGTCCAGCCCATTGAATGTGCTCTACAGTGTCTACCTCATCACTTCATGGTTCAATATTTGCCTGTATTCATTTGAACTCGTAGTTGTGTTCCTTTACTTCTGTCGCTTTCCCGGAGATAGCCCCTTCATCCGTACCTTGGTTGTCGTTCTCTTACTCGCTGATACTGTTGGCACGATCACAGGATGTGGCACAGTTTGGCTGGTGAGGGATCTCGGACTCGGTTCCTTGAGCTCATAGCTGACCAGGACTTGGGAAGCTCCCACGGAGGTTTATCCGAAAATAGCGTTTTTGAGGGTCCGCTGAGGAAAATTTTTCCGCCCAGGCTGTCAGGTCGCCTCGATGGCAAAGTTCGGTCACCTTTGGGACCTCCAGGCCCCCATATTCAGTGACTGTCAACGGGGCACATTCATGTTAAACACCGAAACGGAGAGTCACTGGAAGACTTTCAACCAAAAGAAGGTTAGAAGCTTCCAAAATTATATTCCTGATCGTAAAATGACTAAATAGAACATCCATAGAGATAGTTTTTGTTCCTCCGGCTGGTCTGGCGCTCTGTGCCGCCGAAAATTGCCTTTTTAGGGCATGACTAAGCTGACGTCATAAGGAACCTTGTCCGTGATTGCGCTTTTGAGGCCTCAAACATTGCGTTTTTGAGACCGATTTTGGGCAATTTTTCGGACAAACCTCCGTGGGAGCTTCCCGGGTCCTAGCTGACCGTCCTTTGTAGATTGGAATCACTTATCCAAGTGCGTAGCATCAACTCTAACGCACAGAGAATCCGCGCTGACCTCACCCTAGAGACATTGAGATACATTACAATTTCTGAACTAAGCCTGTGCAAGTCCTCGCTACCGCTGTCTCTGCAACACTTGGGCGGTCATTTCTCACATATAGGGTTTTCGCATTGTAAACCTACGGTTGCTGCACTCACTTTTAAATTTACAAAACTGACAGAAATAAAACAGTTCACGCTTGAAGCTGATATGCGGAGCTCTAATGATGCTCGTCCTAGCGCACGTTAGTTGTTTGGCATTCACCCTACGTTATGAATGAACTAAATTACATCTCAAGTTGGTATTTACCATCATCGTAACTGTGGAGATAATGCTGCAACGCGAATTCAAGCCTGCGCTACGCACAACTGTAGCTACGTATGAATCCTTGCTGCCCATTCACCACTTCGTTGACGATGATACATATTTGAAGGATCTCCTTCTGTGGTGGAGCTGCCCTAGACCTTGCTCTTCCTATTGTGCTGACCTGGAAACTACGAAAATTCACATCGGTCTTCCAATCAACCAAAAAGTGCGCTTGTAACACATCTACTACCTTCAGCTATCTAATACTCGCGGATCCCAGTATCATCCGTCGCATCACGATTCAAGCCATTTCATCGGGGTCTGTAGTTGCACTAGCCGAGATCGTGTTTGTTATCATGTTTTGGACTTCAACTCCCGGTGAATCATCTCTCTAGCTGTTGCGCCGTGTAAAATAACACGCTGCTTTATCTTTGTAGGACATTTGATGATATCTGCCATCCTCGGTCGCCTCTATTCTTTGACCATCCTCGTCAACCTTCTTGGTCGTAAATCCAAGGAATCATGGAAAGGCGCCTCCAGTTCATCAAATGTAGATCGTTTATCTTATGGGGCGGATGTTTTCAGTTTATAGATCTCAATATCTCGTTTCCTTCAGAATGTCTACGGGAGTCTGTGGTGCTTGATTTGGTAAGTTTTTGGTTTCTGATACGGGATACTGTCGAATTATGTTGTTTGGCTATAGGTGCACCCTCCTTCCCGTGCGGCTAATATCGGCGCCACCGATTCTCCGGCTACACTAAAGACCCAGCTCAAGGCTTGAAGAAGAAAATATTCAAGGTGAGGTTGTTCTTCGCTAGAAAACCTCGCTACCTTCACTAATGCGCTGATACGGTGGTTCTTGACTATGCTAGTATGCACTCGATGACGATCATTTTACCGTGACCTACCAATCGCTTCACGAAGTTCTATATATCTCACTACTAAAGTCAGGTTGTTAAATAAATATAACATACTATCACGTATTAGGAGTTTCAAAATGGTTGGGAGTTTCGAAAAACACTTTTTCCGCTCATCCCTCAAACTTGGCACATTGTGCATGTACAGGGAGGCAATATTGTTGCATGAAAATCAGGTCTTGGAGAATAATTTGAATGTAGTGTGTTCCAGACCTCACCATTTTCTCTGGGGCTTTTATATGAGTTGTATATATGGTGTAAGTTCTATAAAATTGAAAAATCTTCAAGAGATATGAAGACCTTGAACATCTGGAGAGGAGTGGATGTAAGACGAACGTCAAGTGTGACAAAAACGGAGATGACCACTTGTTCCGCACATCCCCTCACAAGAGAATTGAGGGGTGCCGATGCAAAATCATCAACTGGCAATCGCGACTCATTCCTTGAGACTCCCAAACCATGATAGTACCCCAAACACTCCCCTAATCTGTAAGCATTATTGTTTTTGCTGACATTTCGCCTCCAAACGCCACCTCATATCATTTGCATTGAGTGCAAACATGTGAGGACGATGTAGCACTTCAGCTGTGGTGATCCAAGAGTCATGGAAACACAAGAGATGGATGGTGGGCATGGGCATCTCAATTTGGAAGTCCATCAGGAAATTGTGGGGATCGTGATATTGCTATATAAATGTCGGTGAAGATCTGATAAGGTCTTATAATTTATTATAATGTGTTTAAACATCTTTATCTAGTGTTATAATATATACCAGAGTTTCCTCAAGTCTGTGATGTCCCAGATACTCTACAAGGCCAAAAACCAATAGTTTTGACGTCACTTTACTCTATGTAAGTTTCTGCTGCAAACCTCAACAACCCAGCTGTCAGTAACATGATCTCTTTCTGCTCCTGCCTACATTAATTTTTCATCCGCGCCCATAGTCAGGCTGTCGGGGCACTGGCACTATGAAGACCACCTAGGTTGCCAGTCAACCTACCACAGGGTGAAACTTGCCATTCAACCATATTGTGGTCGAAGTTTAGGTTGATATAATATCAACCTTATCTCCATGTCGAATCACAACCTATGCCAGATAACCTACAAAAGGTTGATTGTTACCCCAGAGCACTACCATAGTACCAAAAACAATCAAGTTCATTCAAAGTCCGCCTCCCACAGCCACGGAAGTTTTGCTCTCGACGTTCATCATTCTCCTACAAGCTCAGCTCCATTTTCTTTGCTAAGGGTTATGTGCCCCTCATGTTTTTTGTTCCAATCTGCTTGGTTTGTGTGCAGCTCATCTCATGTCTATTATGGTTGACATTGTGTTGCCTTCTTTATATCCTTCACATGTCATTGTCATGTATCTATATCTAGAGGCAACTGTATGTGACAGGTCGGCGGGGCAGGGCAGCTCGTTGATGGCGAGCTTTTTGCCTAAGGGGGTGGACTTGGGCGTTGTGGGGGCATTGGTTGGGGGACAGGTGAGCGGGAGAGGGAGAGGGGGTGGCCAGGCCAATGCAATGGTACGTACTTGTCTCCCGTAGACATTGCTGACACTCTTATTTATGCAGATGTCTATCTGACATCCCTACTAGCACCATCCAGATCCATTTCCTCGGCATCGCTCTATTCTTTTCAGGGTAGGTGCCCATTCCACTGGATCTGCTCCCACCTATTATCTTGTTTGCTTATCTGTCTTTCCTACTTAGATCCATGACACTGTTGGCACACTCGCTGGATCGACGACGATATGAAAAACTTGGTGAGCGCACGCTCGGCTTTGGGCAAGGTGACAGGGGCCAGGGGGTTGCTGGGCGTGGCGACAAAGCTGGCGACGCCGCGACATGGTGTGCGTCCTAGGCGTGTCGAGATAGGCCTCCTTGAACATGGCCCTGACAAGTCAGGAGGATGCTTGTCCACATCCCGGGGCTGGTGCCCATGGTGGTCGTTGGGTGGCTGGGGGTTGTTGGGGGCATCGGTGGGGGCAGTATGGATGGGGATAATGGTGATCATATACATATGTGCAGTCTGAGTACAATAATATGAATATTTGACCTATACATGATTCCTTTTCAACCTGGGAATGACCTGAAATGGGTTGATTTTGAGCAGATGACCAGATTGAAAAATCAACCTACATATGTGTGCTTTTCAACCCTAGGTGCCCAAGCGGTGCATGGTTGAAATTTCTGAAATAAGGTTGCTCTTTGACCTATGACATCAACCTATAGACTTGGGCACTTATCAACCTACAGGTAGTTCTTATCAACCTAAGCATGGGTTATTATTGACCTAAGCAGAGGTTGAATTCTTAGGTTGACGGTCAACCTAGGATACCGTCATAGTGTGGGCGAGGTCTACGACGCGGGGATGGGGCGGAACCCGTGGTGTGGTCGCAACGAGCACGTCATGCCCAGCATGGAAATGGGCGTGGTGATTGGCATGGAGGGGCTGCTCGGCTGGTGGGAAAGACATCCAGTACAGGCTTGTCGTCCTGAGACATGGCGGGCGAGCTCGTAGTCTTGGGAGACGCGCGCACCACGCCCAGGCGTGGTGGAGCATGGCTTACGCGCTGGATGGAGGTGGGAGCTGCGCCCATTGGGGCGGCTTATGCCGTCATCGCCCCTAGGTTCTGTGGCGCTGCTTGCGACGGCTGACGCGATGAGCAGATGCGGAGGGGTGCAACTGGGGCAGCTTACGCTGCTCCGTCACGAATTGGGATGGGGTCCTGGGAAAACCTCGTTCTATAAATACAACTCGGAATCCAATGTGCCTAGCACGGCCGGTATTGTAAACCAACTACATACCACCAACAAATATTCCACTCCTTCACAACCACAACTCTTGGATGTTCTACAACTTTAAAGGCTTTTTAAACAGCGATTTAACTCCTTTTCTGTATGTCGTGGCGTGTGCGGCAGGGCAGGAGCTCTGGACGTCGCCTAAGGCGATGGCAGAGGATGGCAGGCTCCTTGACAGTAGGCTATACAATTACCCTCCACTTCGATCAAGGGTTTCGGCGGAAAGTACGCAACTGAGATTATTGATGACTGCAAGTTCTGATGCGATACGCCGAGTATCGTGATTCATACTCTTAAACTTATAGCCGGCCTGCAGCTGCGGACGTCGACATCGCCATTCCAATCTCTACCTCTCTTGTTTATGTATCGACAGAAGCTTCCACAATTTCTCGTGATCTTAGCTGCAAATTGGAAACTGAAAGTGCGGCACTAGCCTAAAACTCCCTGCTGACTGTGGACATCAGAGCTCATCAGAGATGGCGGTGAGTGAATTAGAAAGGTATGTAGAATTCTTCAAGGTTCGTCTTTCAGACTATTGAATGTGCCCTACAGTATCTACCTCATCACTTCATGGCTCAACATTTCCTTATATTCATTTGAACTCTTTGTTGTGTTCCTCTACTTCTGTCGCTTCCCTGGAGATAGACCCTTCATCCGCACCTTGGTTCTCGTTCTCTTACTCGCTGATACTGTTGGTACGATCACAGGATGCGGCACAGCTTGGCTGGTGGGGGATCTCGGGCTCGATTCCTTGAGCTCGTAGCTGACCACCCTTTATAGTTTGGAATTACTCATCCAAGTGCGCAGCGTCAGCTTCAACGCACAGAAATCCCCGCTGACCTTACTTTAAAGACCTTGGGACACATGAAAATTTCTGGACCAAGCCTGTGCAGGTCCTTGCCACTGCTGTCTGTGCAACAGTCGGGCGGACATTTCTAATATATAGGGTTTTCGTGTTGTAAACCTACAGTTGCTGCACTTACTTTTACAAAGCTGACACAAGTAAAACAGTTCACGCTTGAAGCTGATATGCGGAGCTCTAATGATGCTCGTGTTAGTGCACGTCAGTTGTTCGTCTTTCAACTGCGCTGTGAATGAACTAAATCATATCTGAAGGTTGTATTTACTATGATCGCCACTGTGGAGATAGCGCTGCAACCCGAATTTACGTCCGAGCTAGGCACAACTGCAACTACGTAGGAATCCCCGCTCTGTCCATTCTTCGATTAATCATAATACATATTTCAAGGGTTGCCTTCTGTGTTTCCGTTGCCCTAGACCTGACTATTCCTATCGTGCTGACATGGAAACTACGACAGTTCAACTCCTTCTTCCAATCAACCAAAAGGTGCGCGCGTGACATATCTATCACCTTCGGCTTTGTGCTAATACTCGTCGGCCCCAGTATGATCCGCCGCATCACCATTCAGGCCATTTCCTCAGGATTTGTAGTTGCACTAGCCGGAATTGCGTTTATTATCATGTTTTGGACTTCAACTCCCGTTGAATCCATGGGTCATCTCTAGCTGTTGCAGAGTGTAAAATAACACACCGGTTCATCTGTATAGGACATTTGGTAATATCTGGCGTCCTCGGTCGCCTCTATTCTTTGACCATCCTCGTCAACCTTCTTGGTCGCAAATCCAAGGAATCAAGGAAAGGCGCCCCCAGTTCATCAAATGTAGATCGTTCACCTTATGCGGCGGACGTTTTCAGTGGGGCCGACGATCGCTTGCGCTCCTTTCGACCCAACTGACTGCAATTCTGTTGTAGATCTCTATCTCTCGTTTCCTTCAGAACGTCCACGGGAGTCTGTGGCGCTTGATTTGGTAAGTTTCCAGTTTCTGATACGTGATACTGTTGGATTATGTTGTTTGACCATAGGGGCAACTTCATTCCCGTGCTAATATCAGCGCCACTAATTCTCCGGCTACACTCAAGAACCAACTCAAGGAACTGCCTTGAAGAACACATTCAAGGTGAGGTTGTTCTTCAGTAGACAACCTCGCTACCTTCACTAATGCGTTGATACGGTGGTACTTGACTACGCTAGTATGCACTCGATGAAGATTATTTTATCATGACCTACCAATTGCTGCATCAAGATTTTCTCACTGTTAAACTCGGATAGATGAACAGATATATTATAACCCAAACATTAAAAAAGATACTTGTTTAATCCTCAGATTTTCACCTGTCGTGGATGTATAAACATAATTGTTTTTGGTGACATTCGCCTCCCCCGAGTTCAACTAAGAACTGCAATTTTTTTATTCGGTGAGTGAACAAACGCCACCTCGCATCGTTTGTCCGATCAATATCAGAGTCGTGGATGAGTCCTTGGTGATCAAATATGGGGCGAATTAGACTTTGAAGTTTTTTTTGGGAGAAATACACAGCAAAGAACGTTGTAGCGCTTTAGGTGTGGATGAGAATATAAATAGATTGCACTTAGTGTAAAGGCACGAAGCGCGTCACCATGAGGGTTTAAATAATATACAGGACCAAACAACGGGCTATAAACTGTTTACATGCGATGTTGCGCCACATCTTTTGCTTTCATTCCCAATATATCTCCACTTTTTCACTCAGAATGTAATTGGGCAAAAACGTGCTCGCATGCTTGCTCCGGCTTCTCTACCAGTGTTGCAGCTTCCCCAACTTTATAACCGAGATCAATGGCTTCTGTTACAAATAAAACGCAACAAGGTTTCTGTCCGCTACTGCCAGTACTGGGCACCGTCCGCACTGCAACCAGCCAGAAGCAACAGCACAAACGAATTTCTTTCCTTCTCCGTTACATGTCTCTGCTTTGAGGGATTTTCTGCTCTGCCTATTACTACTTGTCTGCTTAGAATTCGCGCGCCATGCAGGTTGCGGTTGATACTAGAAGAACCCGCCAGGATACATTCGACTTGCGCGAACAGATCCAACAGGACGACCATTCTCATCTCCATGCCCACGCAGATGCGGCCTCGGCGACGTACACTGACGATGAAGAGACGTCTGTCATGGAAGACGATTCCGACGGCGAAGACCAGGAGGACTACATCGACGACGACGGCTCCTCGTCGCTCTCCATACCCAATGAATCCATCGACTTTGACCTCGTTTATTCGCTGCACAGCTTTGCCGCGACCGTGGAGGGCCAGGCGAATGTCGTCAAGGGAGACAGCCTGTTTTTGATGGACGACAGCAACAGCTACTGGTGGCTGGTGCGCGTTCTCAAGACGCAGGAGGTGGGGTACATCCCTGCGGAAAATATCGAAACGCCGTTTGAACGTCTTGCGCGGCTCAACAAGCACCGTAACGTCGACGTGAGTCACGCTATTTATAATCTAACGCGTGGAAAAAGTTCTCAAGATTCTTCAGCTCGCGTCTGCAACACAAGCAGAGCTAAATGAAAGCCTCCAGGTGCAGGAGCGTCTCCGCAACAAGGGCAACTCACGCGCCGGCTCGAACAACTCGGCGTCGCCCAACCTGCGCAACGGCTCGCGTGCGCAAGGCCGGAATATCCATTTCTTAGCTGCGTTGTCCATGCATCGGTATCCACCTGCCATCTGGAAGGAAGAGGAGGAGGATTCTGAGGGAGAGTATGAAACTGGCGGGTATATGGATGAGGATCCGGACCTCCTCGACCCCATTATAGATGAGGACATGTATATGGATATCGGTCCTGGAGGGATGGAGCCGGACGACGGGATGGATTGGGAGGATGGCGCGGTCGAGGAAATGCAGCAGCAGCTCCAGGCTCAGGCTCAGGCGCAGCTCCAGGCTTCGACTCCTCTCATGCTGCAGCCTGCTAGGCAGGAGGTAGTGCAACGGGAGCCTGTTCAAGCACAGACTTTGCGCTCGTCTGGCTCCCGTGAACGCATGCAAGTTGACCCCGCCGAAGTAACGGAGACGAAGAAACTCACAGTCACGCCCAACATCGCGCGCGGTGGTGAAGACAACCAGCCGTACCTGCCAAGCACCATTTTAGAGAAGCAGCAGGAGAAGGCACGCGAGGAAGAGTCGTCTGATAAAAGGGCGAAAGGGAAGGAGAAGATGGCGGCGCCTGTTAGTTCTGCGCCCATTGTCAAACCGAACACTGGAGGCAAGTTGCGGAAGGAGCGCGACTCGGACGAAGACAGCTCGAAAGAGAAGAAGAAGAAAGGCGTCTTTGGTGGACTGTTTGGGCGAAAGAAGGACAAGAAGGACAAGAACGCGTCCATTGGGTCGATGGACAGTGGAGATATAACGGGCCGTGCGTCAGAGGAGTCTAGCAGATCGGGACACAGGCCATCTACCGTGTCAACGGTGGAGTCTATCACCTCGCCCACAACTGCGACTGCCATGCAACAGCAACAACAACAACAGCAGCAGGCGCCGTCTAGCCTGCGCCCGTCGGCGGAGCAGCTACAGCCCCACACCCCCGAGCGAGCAACCGCACCGGTTTCTCAGCATGCCTCGCAGCTCCGCCAGCGCGACCAACAGCAGCAGGCCCTCTACCAACAACAGTACCTCAACCGCTCGCCCTCTTCTCCGCCCGAGGCACAGCCCTCCTATGGCCTGCAGTCTGCGTCTGCGATCATGCAGAACACTTACAGCAGTCCTTCGGGATCCGGTCTTGGTCCACCGGCCAGCAGGCCCCGTCCAGGCTCACTTATCCTCACACAGTCCGTTATGGACGGTGGAGGACCTGGCGTGCCCGAGCTCAGTGTCATCCGTGTCTTCGCGGGCAAAAACTTGCAGACGGAAGCGACGTTCAAGACAGTGCTCCTCAACTCGTCGACAACGTCCTCCGACCTCATTCGCCAGGCGACACAGCGATTCAGGCTATCGATAGGCGACGAGGAGAGCGAATATTATCTCACTGTCAAGCAGGTGGAGGGTGGCGCTTCAGCGGTTCTCAGACCTGAAGAGAAGCCGCTAGTTGTGTTCGAGCAACTTGTCGTGGAGGCCATGGAGATGCCCAAGGTGAAGCGCAGCAGCGTTGGCAGTATCAGCTCTGTCGCGAGTAACCTGTCGATGCATCCTGCGATCAAGAAGCTTCCCATGAACGACTTTACGGACGACTCTGCCGTCAAGTTCTACTTGAACAGGAGGGGCGACCCCATGGCTGAGGAGAGCTCTATGGGCCATGGCGACGAGGGCGATGAAACCCTCATTGCGGACTCCTCGTTTGGAGACCCTGAATCGCCCCCACGGAGGCCGCAGTATCTCACTGTTACGACAAACCACAACGTCACACCAGAACGCTTCACGTCCCCGTCGTTCCGATTCGCGCTACAGCTCGTCATCTACCCAGACGACCTGCCAGACGATATGATTTTCCATCCCCTCACGGAGGCTATCGTCTTCAAGGACACCTTGCGCGAAGTCGATACATCCTCGGCGCCCACCGTCTCGCCGAACATGCGCCGCAAGATCTTTGTGTTCCCCAAGAACGCGACCGTTGCAGAGGTCATTGAGATCGGCCTGGAGCGGTTTGGTATCTCGGAAGCCGTGGTGGATGGTGGAGACGAGATAGAGGACAAGTCGACGAAGCGAAGGAGTTCAACGAGGGTGCGGTATGGCTTGGTGGTCAATACTGGGTCTGCGCCTGGTACGTTTTTGTCTTACCGTTCACTATCCCAAAATTTAATCTAACCCTTCTCATTTCTTTCAGAACGTGAGTTGGCCCCTTCAAGCAGGGTTATCGATGCATTCCCCAGAGTGCCCACACTTAGAGCCGCTGAGCGTCCAACACCCACCAGTAAACGGCGCTCAGTGGATTCGACTCTTGTTCTCGGCTCAGCAGATGACGTTGGCCCCAACGATCCCGTATTCATACTCCGCCGCGCGATATCTTACCGCAACTCCACATCCCGCCACCGCATCTCTGCACCCCTGGACGAGCTCGCGCTGCACAAGCTCCACCGCGACTCCGCGTCGAGCGCAAGCTTCTCAGATTCTGCCACCCCGGCTAATGAACATAAGCAACCCTCCCGGCAGGAGATCATCGCCCGCCAACGGGAGGCGACGAGAGCTAACCAACGAGCGATCCTCTCTGCGCAGACTAATTCGGTCCGGGGGATGGATGTCTTGCTTCCTGGAAACGCGATGCTCCGCAGCTCGCGATATGACGCGAACGACCGCATGCGGTACTCGTATGTCGAGCCAGATGGTGAGACCTACGATATTAGTGATATCGTGGAAGCGGAGCTGCGCGAAAACAACTCGGCCAACAGGAATGATCTCCTCGAGGGTGTGTTGGGCCGGAAAGACGTGGTAGGCGAGAAACTCAACCGGGTGTTGAGCAAGATCAAAAATGGCAAGTCCAAAGAGAGAGACATGGGCTCGAGATCAAGTGCAGACATGGACTCGCGTACCTCCCGCTCGCTCTCCGAGTACTCACTCGACGACGGCGCCGTACCTGACCGCCGCACCGGTGCGCGTTCGACCAGCCCGCAAAGCTCCACGTCGAAATCCAAGACACCAACCGACTTTGGGAGCACATTGCCCAGAGCCGCGTCTGCCGCCGCCAGCGACAGGTCGCGCCCTGGGACAACTACCCCCACCGCGAAGCCCAGTGGGAGCGACCGCCGGCACCCCTCAATTGCTTCTGTCATGTCGGACACCTCATACGCCACGCCGCCCAGCCACAATACGGAGCTCCCCAGCGAGGAGAGCCCGCGCTCGGGTCCAGGTTCGGGCTCGGGACCGGCGCCGAAGTCCCGTGCGGCGCGGCCGCTGATCCCGCAGGGCGACTTTGGGGTTGGGCATATGTTGACGATTATCGAGTATAAGGATGCGAAGCCGAGGGTGGCCCTGCCGCCCCTTGAGCCCGCCGACGAACTGCTCTTCGGCAGACCGGTTGACCTTGAGTCATTGCATCCCCAGATTAGAGAAATCTACGCCCCGACGTTCAAGCAGCTGGAGGAGATGGACAAGGTATGTTTCTTTTCGGTCTTGCGCCTGTTGTTTGAGATGTTCTGACCTTGGTATTTAGATCTTGGATGATTACTTGGGACAGGCGTTAGCTAACCGTTCATGAACTACTTACCTTCGATGATACTCTCAGGACCATTTATGTGCGCTCGACACCCCGCCGGTAGGGGGCTATATATCCAGAGACACTACCTGCTTCCCGAATTACTTCTCTCACGTTACGTTCACGATCTTCTTGATTTAGAATCTCTCGCTCGTTGTCTCTTCGTTGCTGTGTAAAAATCGTGCATTTATAATATTTGTTTATTTAATCCATGGGTTAGCCCAGCTTCGACCCCATCCCCGATTGATCACAATTTGCAACATGGTACGATGCACCTTTTCTCATTGCTCTTCACAAAGGCTGACTTATCAGTGATGTATATTTTAGCATCATTTATCTGATGCATCTTGTACCAGAGCATAGACACGCACACACTGCTTCCGAGCCTGTGTTCCATTGTAAAGCGTGGGACTACACGATGCAAGAATCCACTCCACACTGAGTCACATAGCCCAAGCCGTGGCGTGTGCGCTGATTCAGGTAATCAATGCGAGTCATTGATCTGACATCGGTCTGAGCAAGGCTGTGAGCAATGGGCGCGGTATTCTAAAAAAGGAAGCGTCGGGCCCGCCCTTGCCATCTCGAGCATCACGTTCCAGGAACAGGCCGATGAGTCGCCAAGAATTGGATTTCCTGGTCTAAATTAAACGTAAACCATCATCACATCCCAAATGTTATAAAAGCCCCTGCTCTTCTGTGACAAGCCCCATCGCATGGTGACCATGAACCAGACTCCCGAAGCTGAAGCTTTCCTACAACGTGTCATCGCTCTGTCGAACGGCCCTGGAGTCTCTCTGCACGATGCCTTACAGCCCTCTCTCGACGATGAAGCCGAGCTGCGGAAACTTTTCGCAACGGACAAGACTAATGCGCGACTTACTGATCCACATGTTGGCCTCGTCGATGTGTTCCACGCTCCTGCAGATATTAGGACCACCAGGGCGCGCGTTTTGAGCGACGATCAAGACCTATCCCGAAAGTATGTTATGCCCCTCTCCGAAGCCAACAGGAGGAAGGAAGGCTCTCCCAGTATGGTCAACGATCTCGAAGAATTCCAGAAAAACTGGTCTATCTTTACCGAAGGATCTCTGTCCCAGTTGACGGACTGGAACAACGTCGTTGCAGCTGGCGGTTCTGTGTTGGCATGCCTAGCCCCTTTATCGGATGCAGCGAAGGAGTCTAAACGCTCTATCCGAAAGTACTACCATTCGGTCGCCTACCCGACCTCAGATGTTGATCTCTTCCTGTGGGGTATGAACGAAGAGCAAGTGAGTTCTGAATTTAACTCTGTCTCTGAGGATGAGGTGTCTGATTCTGCGGATAGGCAGAGAAAAAGATAATCGCGATCTATGAAGCAGTGCGCGACTCAGTTCCTTGGGATGTCACTTGCGTTCGGACCAAGCATACCGTTTCGATTCACTGTGAGAAATCCAGTGTTGACTTGTTTTGATTGAAAATCTCATTCTCTCCTAGCACAATACCCGTATCGCTCTGTCCAGATTGTTCTACGATTATACACCTCCCCTGCAGAGATCCTAGCTGGTTTTGATATCGATGCACCGTGTTGTCTCTACAACGGTAGGTGCTTGATAGTGTGGTCTACAAACCTTGTTGCTGACGATTTCACAGGCCAGTGCGTCCTCGCTAATCCTCGTGCGATTGTCGCCATGATGCGTCAAGCCAACACCGTTGATATGACCAGGAGATCTCCGTCATACGAAGTTCGTTTAGCTAAGTATTCCGGCCGAGGCTTCGAGGTTTATGTTCCAACGCTCGAACGAGACAATATCGATCCAACGGTTTGTGTCTTCTAATTTTTTTTGATCATGTCTGATCATTTCCCCCAGATTTACGAGCGTTCTATTGCACGTATCGAAGGCCTCGCCCGCCTCCTCGTCCTAGAGAAGCTCACAGACACAGATACGCGCTATAACTTCCTAGAATCGCGGAGGTCGCTCCGTGGGAGGCCTAACCCACTCCACCGGTACTTCAGGCGCAAGGCTAAGCTTAGGGGCGACTTGAAAGCCGACACGACGATTGCTGGACTGGAAATGAACGACTATGACGTGGCGACGCTCCATATTCCTTATGGCCCTGGCTGGGATGCACGTAGAATTGACAAACTGATATACCAAACGGTACGCTATTATGTTATCTGCAGCTGGACAATTAATAAAACTGCCCACGAAAGGACCTGGGTATGAACTGTGAGATATACCAAATTTCTCGATCTAGCGCCCATAAACTCAAGAAACCTTTGTAGCACCCTTCAACCCTAAGAATAAGAATAGGCGTCTCCATCGCCACCCAGCGTTTTTTGGCACCATGCCAGAGTGCCTCGAAGACTGCTGTGAGGTATGAAGATCGCCCTTTATGTTATACATTTTACTTACTCAAAAACTCCCCAGCATTGTCCAGAGCCGATTGATGCCGACGAGTGCAAGCTGCAAGACAGTGAAGATGAAACTCAGGTTCGAGGCCGGATTGCGTACGTGATGCTATTCGTACTTGTAGATCGTGCTTTAAAAGGTTATTAGGTTCATCAAGGAGGATCCGGGTCGCCAGAGCATGTCCGGGAGTTTCAACCCTATTGACGTAGGAGAATGGAGCGCTCAAGTTTACATTGGTGAAACACAACACTTCTTTGCTGCTATCGTGGCGCAGGACTCGGAGGCGGTGTCTAAGATGATCAAGAATGAAATTGACGTTAACCGCAGAGACCACGTCGGCCGGACGGCACTCCACGTCGCCATCCTAACTGGCGCCGTGGATATCGCGTGTATGCTCGTCGACGCCGGTGCGAGGATCACTGCGAGGCTCGTGGATGGGCGTAGCGCACTACATTTGGCCGCGCAGTATGATCAGCCTGTAGTCATTCGGAAACTGTTCGAAAAAAGTGCAAGTAACAAGGCATCTATCGGAGAGATCGAGACAGATGACAAGATGGATGTTGATGCACCGTCAACCGCACCCCCAGAGCGTCCATCTTCGGAAGATGACTGGACCTCTGGAGACGATGGAGTCATTGCTATGGACACGGAGATGGAGGACGAAGGAGACGACGAAGGGGAGGACCACGAGGATGATGAAGACGAGGAAGAAGACGATGAGAGAAGTGGACGCAAAGGGCTCCGTCCTAAGGAAGCCGCTGAAGATGCTGACAAGCAAGACACTCAAGACTTCCCCGAGGACTCGACTGACGAGCCTGATATTCTTGAGGTCAACTTGCCCGATTGGGATCTGGGTTTCACTCCTCTAGCACACGCAGTCATGTCTGGATCGACCGCGGCCATCAATGAGCTCTTGAAGGAGGGCGCTGACGTGACGCTCGTCAACAAGTCCAAGGCTCATGACAACGCCTTTCATCCCCTCACTTTAACCATCCTAAGAGAGGATGAGGATGAGGCTTCTATAATTTTTGAGAGGCTTGTAGCCGCGGGCGCTTCAACTTCGACCGCTGATGAGAACATGTGTACCATCTTTCACCAAGCTGTCATAGCAGACAAGGTCAAGCTCGTCTCCACGATTCTGAAATGTGACCCGAATGCAAATTCTGTCCTCAACTTCCCCGCCTTCGGTTGGAACTCTAGCATTTTCCCGCTAGTTCGTGCGATAGAGCTACGCCATTATTCCATGGTCGCCACTTTAGTAGCCTTTGGAGCAAAACTCATTTTTACTGAGGAAGACGTCACCCGGGCTATCGAGGCTACGTGAGTTTTTATGACCCATTTCAAAGACTGGTCAACCAATAATGTCCCACTAGTCCTCAGAAGAAACGGCCGAACTTTTTTTCGTTTGGTGTGAATAATACCATCAACGAAGTGTTCTTCCCCGTCGAAACTGCTATTGCCAAAAATGACGATATCGCAGAGCTCTTGATCGCTCTGGGTGCAGAGTTCAATGTACCCATCCGTCAATCTCGTGGAGATAACTCAGATAATACATGGCGGAGAACTATCATCGACTGGGTTCGCTTTGGAGTCGCTTTCATGACCAAGAAAATCGAAGACGCCAAAACTACTGCAGAAGAGTCTAAAGAGGCTATATCCGCCACTGGTTGGAAGAAATATCACGCGAATATGGTAAAGGATGATCGCGCTTCGCAGAACGAAATGGCTGCGCAGAGAAACCATGCGTTTACTCAGGACCGAAAATACCAAGATTCTCTTAATTATCTGGTAGACATTGAACGTGTTCTTGTTGCACATGGGGCAAAAGCTTGGAACGATCTCTATCCCGAAAAACCTTCGACAGCGACAATCGGTGTAAATCAAACTCAATACCGACACCAGAATAGCCCTGCTTCTGGGTACGTTTTGCTCAGTAAGAGCCAGTATGGCTCAAACAACTTCGTGCCCCCATCCTTATGCCCCGCGTACGATGAGCTTTACGAGGCCTGTTTCGTAGGAGAGAACAAGAAAATAGAACACCTCTGCCTACCTCAAGAGGAATCCAAAGAAACGACCCCTCTCAATATATTAGTGCAAACCGCAGACGACGAGAACGCTTGGACAAAGACAGGTACATTATTTTGTGGTAGAGCATTACCTCTGACAAACCGGGTTACTAGGCTATACACCCCTATTCGCTGCCGTTTCAGGACGCCGATGGGCAACTGCGAAACTTATAATGGCTATTGCCATTGCCCAATACAAGCCTTCTGACAAAGAGGAGAAGTTCAACATGAAGGGCGTGAATCTATATGGTACGCCGAATTCCAGTTACACTTGAGTACCAGGAGTGAATTTTTTTTGTTTAAGATGATGATGGAAGCGACTCAGGCTCCGAAGACTCAAATGATTCGGACGCCACTGCTACCAAAGAGGACATTACCTTCGTTGACATCGCCAAACGGCCATCCGCGATCGAGACCGACATCCACCCCAAACGAATGCTTGATGAGGTGAAGCTCACCTGGTATGTCAAACAAGTTGACGGGAATTACAGGCAGGTGCAGGGGAACCTCCTAAGCAAGGCGATACATGACAACGACTTGGATATGTTTGTGACCCTGATGAGTCTTTACAACGCTGCGCCACTTCCGATTCGTTTACCTGAATCCTCTGTCATCGACGAGATACTGGCCAAGGATAGGGTAGATATGCTGGATGAGTACATCCGCAGGACGGGCCAGGGCTTTGAGATCCCGCAAGAAAACGCGGAGCAAGAAGTTGCGGCACGCAATGACAAGAGCAGAGTGTACCTCGGCCTGACTGTCCACGGGAAGAAAAGGGCTGACCTTGCAAAGAAGAATGATCCCAATGCGACTCCAGTAGCGCAGATATTTCCTTTGTTGTGGAAGGCGGCGGATCAAGGCGCAAAAAGTATTGTCGAGTATCTCTCGGGCGAGAAGCCGCTCGCAGCTTATCGACACTATGCAACTATTGGCGGGGATGAGAGAGCCTACCAGTTGCGGCGTATCACCGATCTCGAAAAGGCTCTGCCGGAGTTGCTCGGGTGGAATATCAGCAATCTGGGAGACTCTCCGCTTATGGCTGCGATCCTAGGCAAGAGCCTCGACGTCGTCAAAGTGCTTTTTTCAAACAAGTCAAAGTTCATGGCATCTTGTCTGCATGAGAGGTAAGTTACGTATCTTATCTTATCGGACGCACTCATTAAAACGAACTCCCTGTTAGTATCAAATTTTCTGGCTATAATGCGGTGTTACTCGCAGCAGAATCAGGATGCGACAATACCGTCGTCGATTTCCTACTAGCAAAGTCTGTGTCTCCGGCTGTCAATGACACCAACAGAGGGTGCGTGCCTTTGAAAACTTTGATCTTTCAACATCAATGGCTAACACGATCGGCGATAAATATAGCTGGAATCTCTATCATATCCTAGCCCAGAAGAACCTCTGCGACTTGCTTGAACATTTACTCACTAAGCTACCCCACGATGTCAACGAGGCCCTGCTTGCGCAGCAATCCAAGGGGCGCTTCAATACGGTACGCTTCACTCCTTTTATGAGTTTCATTGTTCTTAGTCCGTTCGTGATTCAGCCACTTCATATAGCAGTCAAGGAGGGCGCAACGCGTGCTACCAAATTAATCGTCCAATTCACCACCGCGCCGTTGCTGATGCGCGACATTGATGGTTCCACTCCACTCCATTGCGCCGTTCAATGTGGCTTCGCCGGGATCACGGAAACCATTATCAAAGCGGCGCCCCCAGAGGCCCTTTATATGGAGAACGGCGTCGGCGAAACGCCGCTAGACATGGCCACACTCAAGCATAAACTTGAAGCCACCCGCAACTTCACAAACGCCCATAATCGGCATTTAACCTCGCTGAACATCGACAACGTCGATGAGAACCAACGCAGGATCGAGCCTTCTCATTTGGATACGGAGCTCAAGAGGCTGCGCTTGACAATTGACCAGCTGATTGATGGTGGGAAGCTCTCACAGGGTACCAAATTGACTTATGAGCTCAACCGCTTTGTCGAGACAATGGAGAGGAGGCTCGCAGCCGAGACAGCTTTGGAGGAAGCCCGGGCGGTCGTTGTTGAGAGAGAGGATAAAAATCTGAGGGAATCGTGTAACACGAAAGGAACTCTCCAGGCGGTATCTTCAGCGGTGGCCGCAGCGCCTGGAAAACGGATACTGGTACACCTCGTCGACGTTCAGAAGTCTGTACAAGGTAACCTAGATAGGAGTGCGAAACAAAGGGGAGATGCGGTGGAGAACGATGATGGTGAGGGGCTGGGGAAAGAGGAAGATGCAGAGAGCAGAGAACGTCGCGGAAGCTTGGTCTTACAAAGGATCAACACCTGCGCAGACAATTACTGAGTAAGGGCGGTATTTCGAGGAATGGATCAACGCTAAGACTTGACTGTATAATTTGAACGCTTATAAAATTACTATGATTCAAGAATGACCTCAATCTCGTTGATGCCGCCACTCCTATCGGAATGCGAGGAGGATGTGAATACATCTGCACCGGATGCTAGAGAGTCGATCAATAACGATAGCTTTGATGTCCCAAGATTTGGCTCCTAGAAAGGTGATCAATTCAACACTTTCTTGAGCCACTTGGTCACCACGAACCTTCCGTATCTCTTCCAGATCGTCTTTGAACCCATCGGCCATAGACGCCATCCAAAATTTCCGGAATTTAGCCTTCATCAACTGTTCTTGAGATTCGTGCGTAGGATCCGCTTTATTTATGAATTGCGGGATTTCCGCAGGAGGAGGGGACGGAGAGGGCGATGTGCGACGTTGTGGTTTAGTTTTGTTTAGGACTGGTTCTCGTGCGGTTCTAGTCGCAGTAACGACGGTTTTAGCTTCGGATTCTGATTCTGAGGAAGAAGAGGATTCTGAAGATGAAGATTCTGAAGATGAAGAGGATTCTTGAGGCTCAGAAATTACTGGCTGCACAGCCTTTTTAGATGGTTTCTCTCCAGCTTCAGATTCAGATTCCGAGGAAGAAGAGGATGAGGAAGAAGAGGAGGATTCAGAGACGGCCCTTCTTTTACGCTTGCGCACGCGCTTTCGAGGAGCCGGTCTTGTCGATGCAGGGGGCATAGTAAAGATGTTGGTCCCTGAACTTTGAAGACGGGATCGAAATTTTGCCTCAGAGCCACCAACACGTGGAGGAAGTTAAACCCTATTCCGAGGTTAGGGTTAGATGACCAAATTTTTTTTATCGGATTCCCGCTCCGCCCCTTCACAATTCCAACCGCGAACCATGACTGATAAGGTTGTCGGCATTCTTGGTGTGTGTATGTCTACCAGTTCAATTTAAGGTTCAATACGATCTAAAAGCTGCTTCAGACTTTGTTCTAGACTAATCGTTGAGGATGGATTGCGAACTTGACTATAGGTGGAGGCCAATTAGGCCGGATGTTGGCCGCTTCTGCTTCACTTCTCAACGTCAAGGTCGTAATCCTCGATGTCGGTACATCTGCACCTGCGAAGCAAGTCTTAGCACCAATATCAACGGACCTTGCCCACATCGACGGCTCGTTTGCCGATCCTGAAAAGATCCGCGAGTTGGCTGGTAAAGTCGATGTCCTAACGGTTGAGATCGAGCACGTTGATGTCAAAACACTCGAGGATGTACAAGGAATCATTCGCAATACACCTCTTGCTATTCATCCCAGCCCGTTCACAATCCACACTATTCAGGACAAATTCAGACAAAAGGAGCACTTGTTATCCCAGGGCTCGCCTGTTTCTCACTTTTTGCCAGTAGATTCTACCGAAGAATCGGTGCGCGCAGTAGCAGTGCAGATAGGCCTCCCGTTGATGCTAAAGAGCCGTACGCTCGCGTACGACGGCCGAGGCAACTTTGCCCTTCGGGAACTTTCCCAAATACCCGAAGCTATCTCAGCACTTGGTGACCGACCTCTTTATGCGGAAAAGTGGGTTTCTTTTGTAAAGGAAATCGCCGTTATGGTCGTCCGGACAATTGACGGCCAAGTGGAGTCCTACCCCGCGGTGGAAACCGTCCACAAGGACAATATCTGTCATCTGGTGTTCGCTCCTCTACGCAGCCGGGATGCCACTCTTGCGCAGCGTGCTCGTGCGGTAGCTGAAACAGCTGTGAAAACGTTTACAGGTGCGGGAGTATTTGGTGTGGAAATGTTCCTTATGGACAATGGTCAGTCTGGACTCGCTATGTACAATCTAATGTTTGCTGACGAGCCGCTTCCAAGGTGACTTGTACATTAACGAGATCGCGCCACGCCCTCACAACTCTGGTCACTACACCATCGAGGCCTGTGAGACCTCACAGTATGAAAACCATCTTCGTGCGATCTTGAACCTCCCTCTGGGGTCGACTGCCCTCAAGGTCCCTTCAACTGTGATGTTGAATTTAATCGGCTACTCCTCATCTGTAGAAGAGATAACAGCGACAACTCGAGTAGCTCTTACTGTCCCAGGCGCATCTACACACCTCTACGGGAAGTCTGAATGTCGCAAGGGGCGCAAAATGGGTCACATAACTGTCGTTGCGGACTCTGACGCTCAACTTCGTGCTCGCCTACGTCCCCTCCTGCAGTCACTCCCAGGGAGCAGCGCCGACGAGGTCGACCGTTATGCCCAGGCGGCGACGACACCGGGCTCGGGGTATTCCGATCCCCAACCGCTGGTGGGCATTATCATGGGTTCAGATTCGGACCTTCCTGTGATGCTTGCAGCCGCACGCATCCTAGATCGTTTCCGGATTCCGTACGAGCTGACCATTGTCTCTGCACACCGCACACCAGACCGGCTAGTAGAATACGCACGCTCTGCGTCCACACGCGGCCTGAGGACGATCATCGCGGGCGCCGGTGGGGCAGCGCATCTTCCCGGTATGGTCGCGGCAATGACCGCATTACCAGTCATTGGTGTTCCAGTAAAAGGAAGCACCCTGGATGGTGTTGACTCGTTACATAGCATCGTGCAAATGCCAGTAAGTCCTATGCACACCTAAGGTCTATGCCTAGACTTGCCTTATATTTCCTCAGCGCGGTATCCCGGTCGCGACGGTTGCCATCAATAACAGTACCAACGCTGGGCTCCTTGCGGTGCGCATTCTCGGCGCAGGTATCCCCTCGTTGTTCAATGCGATGGACGAATATCTCAAAAGCCTAGAGGGTGAGGTCATGGGAAAAGTGCAGACCTTGGAGCAAGTCGGCTGGGAGAAGTATGAGGTGAAGCGTACATGAGGTGAAGCGGGCCCCGGTCATATGTATAATATATTTCTAAAGTGGTTATTTGAAAACCTCTTCTACCCGCTAACGAATAGACTGAAGAAGTGCAGGTGATTGGCTCGCCTTGGACATAATTTTCCGATGCTGTAGCCTGTCCTCCATTTTGTTGACTAATTGCTAGGATGGTGTCTTGCGAGAATCATGCTACGGCCCGGGGAAGACAAGGATAATCGCCCCAACATTTTTCTAAATGTCAAATCGAATCGTTCTGAGGAATGTCGTTGACAGAACTTGAACACCTGATGCCTAAAATGCAACCCCTGGATGAGTTCTTATTGTCCCCGCACTGTTTCTCTCCCCGCATGCTCTCAGAAATGCGGCTTACCGGTTCGTATGTATCCAGCAGTCAATTTAAATCGACCGAGGGATGTATAGCGTCGTCCACCAATTTTGCCGTCGCGACTCGTGGTCAGGTACTCTAACGCCACGTGATGGTCATTTGATGCAGTGATATGATGGGCGATCACGACCATAAGTTCTATTGCGTTACCTTGTTGAGTGACATTCACCCCACGAATCCACCTGAAACTAATTACGAAAGGTTGCTTCTCTTTTTTTGTGGTCCGCGCGGACCGTATACTAAGTACCGAGGCTCCTCCCAAGCTGCTTCCCAGTTTCCACGAGGTGCTTGCGCTTTGTTTCACAGATTATTCACCACCGCGGCGGCCATGACGCGTACTCGATACCCCATTATTTTTTGTGCTTAGAATTCAAATTAGCGGACCGTTATCCCCTTTAAATTTTTGCCATGTATTGCTACGCACTCACGGTTGCTTGGGAGAAGCCTAAACAGAGCCCGACGGTTATCCGAGCCCTATGTCTTTGCTGTATAAAAGAGATCTTGTTTCTCAGTGGTTAAACCAGAACTCGTTCTCTGTTTGCATACATCTCCCAACTCACAGACATGAAGTGGCTCTACTCTCTTATCGCCTTCGCCGCTGTCCAGGTCGTTTCGGTGCGCGCTAAAAATACCTCATTCAAGTTGGACAGAAAGTGCTAATCTAAATTTATCTGCAGGCCGCTCCGGCTGAACTTGTCAAGAGGGCAAGTGCCAACGATGTTGCTACTGTCGGTTATGCCACGCTCAATGGCGGGTAAATATATCTGCGCTTGTGATACCTTTGGATCTGGCAAGTGACCAACATTTCATGCAGAACCTCTGGTGGATCTGGTGGCACAACTACCACTGTGACCACCCTAGCTGCTTTGACCGCTGCCGTGTCGGGATCAGCTAAGAAGGTTGTCATCATCTCTGGCAAGTCCTGATGTAAAACACATTGTTCTCGCAGATTAACACTTCCTACTAGGAACCATCAGCGGAAACACCGTGGTAAAAGTTGGTTCAAACACCTCTGTCGTCGGTAAAAAGGGCGCAGGTGTGTAATTCCTCTCCGTTTTTAATGACTAGCCTCTCATCTGCACTTCAGCACTCAATGGTGTTGGACTCCGTGTCATTGACGAAAAGAATGTCATCATCCGGAACCTCAAGATCACAAAGGTCCTCGCATCGGCTGGCGATGCCGTTGCCGTGCAGTCCTCCTCACAGGTTTGGATCGACCACGTCGACGTCTCCAGTGACAAGGATCACGACAAGGACTTGTGAGTTCCTTTTAAACACATTGGGGCCCGTACTCATGAACATATCAGCTACGATGGTCTCATCGACATCACCCACGGCTGCACTGGCATAACCGTCACCAACTCCAAGATCTCGAACCACTGGAAGGCCTCCCTCATCGGCCACTCCGACTCTAACGGCGCTGAGGATAAGAAAATCACTGTCACTTTGGCCAACAACTACTGGTCGAACCTCAACTCCCGCACTCCCTCCTTCCGCTTCGGCAGCGGCCACATCTTCAACAACGTCTTCGACAACAACAGTGACGGAATTAACACCCGCCAGGGCGCTCAGCTCCTCGTCGAGAACAATGTTTGGACCGGTAAGTTTGTACCCTACAAATCACGCAACCGATTTCTTATCTCCAAAATAGGTACCAGTAAGCCTCTTTACTCTACCGACGGTGGCTTCGCCGTTGCCCGCGGAAACGACTTCGGCGGTGCCGCCAACTCTGCCCCGGTCGGCACCTTCACCAAGGCTCCCTACTCCTACAGTCTTCTCGCTGTTGGAAGCGTCAGGTCCTCCGTCGTTTCCTCTGCTGGCGCTACCCTTTCCCTTTAAACTCTCCCCGATTCTTAACGTAGTACCAGTTGGCTATCCGATTACGATTAAGTAAGGACCGTAGCATTTTGTGGAAAAATCAGTATTCCTTGTTGAACAACACAAAGGAAGTTAATGTAAGATTATGCTGAAGATTCAGAATATTGAAAGACCTGGATTAGCCTTTCAAATTTCTTTCTATTTCCAAGATTTGAATAGGAAATATCTAGCCTGCATATCATGATAGATATCCCAAGTGACGATTGCTGATATTGGCGCCACATTCCTTGCGCCACATAGTCGTGCGATGATCGATAATGACCATATTTAAATTTTCTGTTCATTTCTGTCAAAGAAAAAAAATTCATCTAATATCTCGATTAAAATCCAAAAAGGGATTTATTGAGCTTCAAGTTTCGGCTATAGCACCGGAAACATGCCACTTTGTTTTGAGTCGAATTATGATAAAACTAATCTAAAAATCTCTACTTACTGGAATATTATTGTGAAACAAAGACTTTTTTCATCATAAGTTGAGACGAAATAATGTGCTTTGTTCCCTGTGCTACAAGCATTGTGAATGGACTCTAATCTGATCACTCTCCCTCACTTAAACTGATGAAAACCAAGCGATAAAAAAGATGCAGAAGCCCTCGAGGGTATACTGTTTGTCTGTGCTGCTGTATATGCTCCCTTGATAGAAAAGCTTAACTCATGGTGGGAGAGTAAAACCGTCGAGCACTTGCTCAGGAACTCTTGTTTTTTTTATAACTCTCTATCTTCCGGATAACTTGAACTTGAAATGCTTGGGATCCCAGGTTTAATGAGAATTTCACTACTTCAGCATTCGCATTCTCCAAGTGTGTCGTGCATATGTACCTGTACCTCGGAGCGTAGTCACTATGATCATTTCCCCACTCAACACACCGAGATACCCACGCACTAGCTATGCGATTTCCACTGTAAATTTCCGTGCTCACTTCCATGAATTTTTCGGACAGCCAGCGGGCCGCGGCGGTACGAGTCCCAAAATAGCACCAGAACACGGGCATTGGTTGTCGATCATTTCCCTCGCACATCCTCCCACGTTTTGATTGCTGGTTCTTGCCTCCTGCGATCACCTGAGGTATCTCGCAGCGGCATTGTCCCTCTTCCTCCCTGCGGACCTGGGGTCGACGTCGCGGTGCATGTGGTGCGAACCTTGATGCGCAGACCCTGCGCCATGCAACAGTAGCCTAGAGGTCAATCGCAGGTCCTCACGCATTGAGGCTTTGTTCCCATCTCAGTGAACGCAATGGCCCGTACGGATCCGACGGACCGCTAAGGATCTCTATTCATGCACTTCGCGCTTAGGACGATTATGGTGCATGAAGACATCCCAAGGATTATCCGAACGCGTGGACGCGTCTTCTATAAGCTGGAATGATATAAAGAGCGCTATCGGAGAGCACGCTGAACCAGAACTTGTTCTGTCTTTGTGCGACTTCCTCAAACATGAAGTGGCTCGTTTCTCTCATCGCCTTCGCTGCCGTTCAGGTCTCGTTCGTAAGTATTGAGTTTCTTACTGGTTTCGCGTCTAATTCTGAATATCCTTTTCCCTCGCTCTTTCAAGGCATCTCCTTTAGAGAAGCGTGCATCGGTCAACGACGTTGCGAACATTGGATACGCGACTCTCAATGGCGGGTGAGGGGCATTCACAGCATGTGGTGGTGTTCACTTCTGACGTATTTGGGCTTCTTTTACTTTTAGAACCTCGGGAGGATCTGGGGGCACCACCACTACTGTCACGACCCTTGCTGCGCTCACCGCCGCTGTCTCTGGCACGGCTAAGAAGATCGTCATCATTTCTGGCACGTGTGAAAAATGTTTCCCATTGCATTTCAAATTAATTCGTATATGAAGGTACGATTACTGGCGATGCCGTTGTCCAAGTTGGCTCTAACACGTCCGTTCTTGGCGCGAAGGGCGCTTGTAAGTCTCATTTGCCGTCACGACTGGCATCGCATGCTGATTCTTCGGATATTTAGCACTCGTTGGTATCGGCCTTCGCGTCTTGAACGAGAAGAACGTTATTATTCGCAATATCAAAATCTCAAAGGTGCTTGCACCCGGTGATAACATTGGCATCCAGGCTTCTTCTCAAGTTTGGGTTGACCACGTAGATCTCTCCAGCGACAGAGATCACAGCAAAGACTTGTGAGTTTCTCTAAGATGTGCGCATTGTCTTGAATTATGCCAACAAAAGCACCAGCTATGATGGACTTCTCGATATCACGCACGGCTGCACTGGTGTCACTGTCTCGTACAGTAAGCTCTCGACCCACTGGAAGGCGTCCCTCGTTGGCCACTCGGACTCAAATGGCTCTGAAGATGCCAAGATCACTGTCACCTTTGCTCTCAACAACTGGTCCAACCTTAACTCTCGTACACCCTCCTTCCGTTTCGGTACTGGTCACATCTTCAATAACATCTTCGACAACAATAATGACGGCATCAACACCCGCAAGGGTGCTCAGCTTCTGGTCGAGAATAACGTCTGGACTGGTATGTGCCTAACTAGTGATGAATGTTGTCTGATTTTGATTCATCGAAACGTAGGCACCAACAAGCCCCTTTACTCGACTGACGGAGGCTTTGCCGTCGCGACTGGCAACGATTTTGGAGGCGCGAGCAATACTGCCCCCCTTGGTACTTTCACCAAAGCTCCGTACTCCTACAACCTCCTCCCTGCGTCCAGTGTTAGGGCTGTCGTCGCGTCTGAGGCAGGTCAGACTTTATCTTTCTGAGTGGTTCTCAATTAGTAGCCATTTGTATGTGTCCTACGTCCTAAAATAACATTTCAATTGTGGGACTTGACATGCGCTCTCCCTCGGGCTCATATTTATATCTCGGGCAGAAGGTCCAAAACGAAAGACATCGCGTCCAGGGCTGATCCAATCCAAGCTCCGTTGAATGTCAGACGTCTGAGTGAGTCGGCCTGGTCCTCAAAGTGTCCACTGTCACGCCAGGAGGCATGTGTTTCTTCGTGTTCTCTGACCTTTATCTCCGTTGGTAATTATAGACCCTATGTCCAGGTCGTGCAACCTGTCAGCGACGCTAATCTCGCCTGCGCCATGCAAGCAGACGCCGTGAAGGATGGCCCGCGCGATGGCTACCCACTGGCGACGACGGCGAAGCGCTACTGGCTTCCCGAGCTGGCGGCCAACGCCGACGATCCGGATGCTTTGACCCTCGTGCTTCTTCACTCCACGAGCTTCCACAAAGAGACATGGGAGCCTTCGCTGGAGAAACTGCTTAAACTCTCTGCGCAGCAGGGAAGTCGTGTTAGTATCCGGGAGGCATGGGCAATTGATTGTCCAAACCACGGCGAGGCGGGACATTTGAACGAGCGTGTGTTGAACTTGCCGGAATTCCGTAATAATTGTGGGTGTCTATAATATATTTCTTATTTTCTTACCACTCCATTCTGATCCAAAATAGTCACTTGCGAACGATATGCGGAAGCTGCGCATCGTTTCCTATCAGATGGACCCCACCACGGTGCAGGCGTAGACTTCAGAAAGCGGAATTTGGTTGGGATAGGGCACTCACTGGGGGGAAATGCGATGCAAGCCTCAAAATCTTATCCCGTAGATCGAATATTGACCGCCTTTCAGGCTCATCCTGCAACATTTACAGCCCCTCGTCCCATTCAAGTCGTTGATCATTGTAGAACCACTCATCAGTCCCGCAGGCCCACAACATCTAAACAAGCTGCGTTCGATCCTTGTTAAGGGAGCCCACGAGCGGCGGGATGTGTGGCCTGATCGTCAGATGGCCATGGTCATGTTGAAGAAGCGCGAGCGAACGAAAAAGTGGGACCCACGCATCACGGAGCTCTTTGTGGTGCGCATCTACAGATCTCCATGCACCGCCAACTATTCTAATTCTGGCAAAGCAACATGCTGTCGTCCCGCATCCAGGATCGTACGAGAAGGAGACTCCGTACACCGGCGTCACCCTCGCATGCACCCGGGACCAGGAGGCAGTGCGTTAATCTCTCAGGCGATGCCTTCGGTCTGGGCTCACTCTATACAGGCGATGTACCGCGACGCAGACGGCCCAATAAAGCCCGTTGAAGATCTGCGTAAAATTTGTGCCGTTATCCCCGTACATTTAATCCTCGCTGGGGTTAATGATTTCCTGTACGGAGCTCACCTCACCCCTTTCACAGAGCTTTTGCTAAGAGTTAACATCAGGCCGGCAAGAGTCCATGCTGCGATACAAAATCCGGAGTATGGTGGACGGTATGCCTCTGTGCATAAGGTCAGCGGCGTCGGGCACCTGGTGCGTTTCATCATGTATTTCGATTGACTGGTGGTATAATATGACGCATTCGCAGATTCCACAAGAGGAACCAGACAAACTAGGTGTCATTATGTACGATGCGCTAGCCTTGGATCAAGCAGTCAATATCAAGACTAAATTATGAAAGTGGTTATTACCTTCAATCATTTACGGATCCGATAGAGTGTCCCAGGAACACGATACTGAATACTACCGACACCCTATCCTTCCAACTATGTATCTTTGATACTCAGCTCCATGTTCAACATTTGCACAGGCTCTATTCATACAAAATTAAATACACGGAATTATGTACAAAAAATGAAGTGAAAATACATCGGACAGGTATCGCTTTCGTGTCAGCTTCAAAAATGGGCCGAGACTGTATGTCGCTTAGTTTGATCATCTCCAATAGTATCGGCAGACCCTTTCTTCTCAATATCATGGATAGAGCCCGGAGGACTCATGGTGGTCTCCGTGTTAGTGCCAGCGGCGAATGACAAATGACCGAACGTTGCAGCACGAAATTCGTCAGGAGCCGCGTCCCCTCTCGAAATTGTGGTGAATCCATAGGTCTCTACGAATGAACGTTGGGTGTTGATGAGAACGATGACCATGGTGGGATACATAGCCTGTAATGGTCATCAAGGAGCGAAGCAGAAGATAATGGGCTCCTGGACTCACTGAAAGAACGGTGTAAGAGACCAGAAAGGCTTGCGCCATGTATGATCGCCAAAGGCCCCACACTTGCGCATTTGGAACAGAGTCCACGATTACAGTGATCACCTATGTAACATTTAATGAGCTGGGTGTCGGCGAATGGTTTCTGGATGCTCACCTGTAGTGCACAGTAGACAAAGCCTGACTCAACTAGTGTATATAATACTTTTTGCACTGCCGACCTGGGTCGACTTTGTCCAAGATTTTGGGATATAAATCTTCGATGACTCCTATTTCAGACAGTCAACAATCTCTTTGGTCCAAGAAATACAGTGAGCGCACCATAGCTTGTATGTGATCAGAAGGGTAGTTATGATGTTCGTGGCCATAGATAGGATGATACTGGCTCCAAATAATCGACTATTAATGCGACCATTACCATGTTTGCGCATCATTAAACATCCAAAGGTTACAGTCGTTGCTGAAAAGGATCTAAATAAGGACGGGAGAAGAATCAGGCTGAAAGAATGTACCTGTGGTTCCAAAAAGCATAGAGATTGGCAGAGCCATTACCCATCGACGTTCTGCAAAGAGCACGTATGCGCGCCATATAACGACTGCATCACTAATCACTGGCTATTATGAAGGCCATTCAGTGTCCTACTCTTACAAAAGATCAATTTTAATACCGGAAGGATTGAAGTCCAGATGGAGACACGACTGGCTCTCTTGCCCAACGCATTTACAAGTTTAATTTTCGCGGTCAAGTCAAGGTCGGATTGGTCGATGAGTGGAGCCTTGATTCGGTACACGATGACGGCGAAGTCTGATGCCCAGTATAATGTTGAGATGACGTAGGTGACAATTGTGATCGTGAACATGGCCCAAGAGGCACGGGTTTTCAGTCCTCGTCGTCTATAGCGCGCAGTCGTGTTAACGAAACCCCGTGAATAGAATTTGATATAATATACAAAGATATGACCACCGAAATCGCAAATAAGAGCGTAAAGATGCCTAAAGAGAAGTTGAGTGTTTCGAATGTGTAAACCGAAATGTCTCACTAACCATGAAAGAATGTGACGGCGGTGAACGATGTGAAGCCAATCATAATCGCGATCCCTGCATTGCGAAGTTGCGCGATCTCTGCTGGAGTCATGATGGGCAATCGACACTAGATGTCTAGCATGGCGGCGGTGGTGATTAGTGCATTTAAACAATTCGTTAGTCTGCATTTGAGTCGCTGCTCCCATGACAGGAGCATCAGTGATGGTTTGGATTGGCTGAGCAAGATTTTTTGTTGGTTTGGCTTCCGCGTGCGAGTTTTGGTGGCTTGATATCTTGATTATGAGGCGTGTCCGTTATGAAACGGGCATGAGCGGCGGATGGGTGGGATTCCCGTTGATAGTCCCTGAAATGATCAGTAATCGCTCTGTAAATCCACTCGTAAGAAAGCTGTGGTATCGAACTTGCACTGCACGGACATACCGCAATCCAAGCGAACAGGTGATCGTTACATTGCGATCAATTGCCAGTGTCTGAAGATGGAAGATTTGGTAAACCCAAAGGTGCCGCAGCACCCCGCAAATTAGCTCATGGGACGATGCTTATCTCAAAGGGTTAGTCTTTGCCTGTAGCTCCTTTGAAGTCGTTGATCGGGGCCGTGAATGCTCTTTTGAGTCCGCAAGAGTCCGTTAGACTTTTAGAACGACGCCTGAAGATGTGGCACATATACAGTGTATATAGATATACCAACCACGAAAAAGGTTGGGTGGATTACTACGAAGAGAACAGAAGAGAACAGCGTGTGTCCAGCGAACGCCTTCATAGATGAGAAACTGACTGGTATTCCTATCGTGCGACAGAACAACACACAGGAAGCCGAGACATGCAGGCGTTTTGTTGCCAAGCTAAGTCAAAGTACTGAAGTTGATTTTGGCAGGGGTTACCCAGGAATACGGCCTTTCAAACCGAATATTAGGGTGAAGAGGCCCTAAATTGATAAGCATCCTGAAAGATGACTTCGTCACATAGATGCCTACCACGGAAGATGTAACGGTTGTTGACCCAACCGAAAAATTCACGATCACGATACTCATGAGCACCGTTGGAGACTTTTCTTGCGGAAGTTATGGTATGATAGTCCATTAGCACGTTGGTGACGTGCGCGTGGTATCTAGTAAAAATACAGGATTGGAGTCATGTCAACAAAGAGATAATGGCTTGCCAGGACTCAGATAACAAGGGTTGAAAGCGTCGAGGGTTTGAGTCGAGTCACCACTTATCTAAATTTGAGACTGACAATAATCAAAAGTGGTGAGTTTGAGCGTCCCAAAATTTGTACCGCAGTCGTGACTTACATAGTAAACGTTAAAATTTGAAGCATGGAGCTCGACAATAATCAACGTTAATCAACCGCACGAGACGAGCTGACGTCATCATAGCCTGGACGAGTTTCGTGTTCGCGACTTGCTTGAATAATTAAAATTCACGGGAGTGTAGAAAGTCGTGACAGTTCGATACGTTTGAAGGGTTAGGTGCGTGCAGTGCGTATTATATGATAATATATCAGAGCATCCAGGAGTCCCCTGGGCTAAATTTCCTGCTTGAGTGATTATTTCTTGATCCAGGCAGAGTCAAGAAGCACTAGAACTGTAATACAAATTTGACTTACAAATTATACAATAGAAATGATATAAGATGAATCATCCTTGTAGACAAATTTGTCAACGTGATCGGAAGGTGTAGCACTCAAAGTTAAAAATGAAGGTAAATACGATGAATATAAACTTGCAATCTAATCCTATACGTTGAAATGGATTTCCATTGGGAACATTAGTAGTTGCTCCGGGTCACCTACAGTGTTATAATTAGACAACTGATTGATTGAGAAACGAGTGAATGTGTCACTCGAGAGTCGAGGACAAGCCAAGCCTGTGAAATGAGCCATGAACTCACTATGCAAAAATCTTCATGTCAGGTCTTCGAGGGCCATGTGGTTCTTGAAAGCACGGGGAGACTCAGTAGAGGTGGGAATATCGCGCGAATGTGGGAGCGTCTGATGACAAAAAACATGATTCAATGCAATCACAAGGCGGAATCAGGGAACGCACCATCTCAAGCTTCACTGAATCAGCTCGACGTCCAGCGGAGGATGAGAGATCTACGACGGAATCGGAGTTACGTAGTTGAAGCGGAAGCAAAGAACTGATCTCCCGTACTGAAAACATCTGCCACGTTGGAAACCCGATCGGTGTTGGATGAATTGGGTGCACTTTTGCGGATCTCTCTAGGTTTACGGCCAAGCAGGTTTACAAGGATAGTCAAGGAGTAGAGGCGACCGAGGATGCCGGATATTATCAAGAACTCTGAAAGATAAACATGGGTTATTAAATATCTGACAGCTGCAGCGATGGAGGCATGAACAATTTACCGGAACGGGAAGTCCAAAAAAGTATGATGAAAATAATGCCGGCGAGCGCAACCACAGAACCGGAGGAAATCGCTTGAATCGTGATACGGCGAATGATGCTACACAAACATGCGTATGATTAGCTCACTGGGCGTAGCGCACATGCCTCCCACTGACTTCTTAGTTGTTTGAAAGACCGAGTTAAATTGACGCAGTTGCCAAATGAGCGCGACAGGGATAGAGATATCCAGGGCGACCGAGATACAGAAAGCGACTCTTAAGGAAGATTATCAGGACGGTATATGAAAATAGTGAAGAATCATAACCGCACGTAGTTGCAGTCGAACCAAGCCCTTTTGTGAAGTCTGGGTGGATTGCCACATGTATGGCCGCAACCATAGAGAAAACCACCTAGATGAGCGATTTAGTTGAACTTTTCAAGTAGAAAATGGAAAATACACACATGCGCTAGAACGAGCAACATCAAAACCCCGCATATTGCTTTCGAACGGGACCTGTTGACATCAAATTAGTAGTGTACAGGCACAAAAAGGAACTAGATTACAATGCAAAAACCCTGTAAATGAGGAATGTTTGCTCGAATGTCGCACAAACTACAGTGGCGATGATCCCCACGGGGGTGGTCCAAAAATTGTAACCTGGCTGAAAGTCTTGAGGCAAGGTGAGAAGTTATTCCTTCTACAGTGGCTATGGGGGTACATGCCTGGAAAATTGATCGAAGTCTACGAACAGAGTCAGACGTAATAGCGGTGATGGGGAGAAATTCCTCACTATCCACGACGTCGCACATGTTGTAATGACACTGACAGTATCTGCCATTAAAAGAGCAGTAACCAAGGTACGGAAGAGGAGCGAGTCTTTAGGGAATCGGTAGAAGTAGAAAAAGGTCAAGGGGACTTCAATGGAATAGAGGGAGATATTGAACCATGAAGTGATGAGGTAAATGCTATAAGTAGAGCTTCATAGTAAGTGACCTGAATAATGAAGGACAAGGGCCGCATACCTTTTCAAATTGCGCAACACCATCCTTGTAGATCGTGCAGATCACCGGCCGCCCCCAAGAATGGCGGACCTGTGCAGTCCTTCACGTAGAGTCGTTGAAGTTTCCGATGAGCTAGTATCCCGAGAACGTCGTGATAGCTTCAGTGTTAGTACATGGGCGATAAAAAGACATTTCTGAAGTCTGTGAATATAGAAGTACATATCCTAGTTAGGGGTTTGGTGCCTCGGCCAGGTAACTGAGTTTATCGTTGTCCCCATTCTCCACATCCGTGACCCTGGTCGCTAAGTACAACATTTTGAAAATCTGAGTGAGCATCAGACAGCACGCCAAGCTATGATTGCCTGGAGATTTGATGTCAGTGGTCATTTGATGAAGACTGAATCATCAAAGCTTTACATACCGTGAAGTTCTGAAGCTGAAGGCTGTAGGCTGTGATGATGACTATGCTGGGTTTACATTTTCACTATCAGTAAGTCCGAGGAAATCAAACAAGAAGGAAAACAATCAAACAGTCACGTTATTAGGGTGGGGCCAACTTAAACGCTCACAGAAATCGTGTAGTGGTAGACCTCGTGTGCAAGAAAGAGATACGCGTCGGGAATTTCCGTCTCACAATAGGCGCCCAACAGAAGGGCAAATGAATGGGGTAGTAGTACTTGATCACTTTTGTAGGTTGAAAATTGAAGCTAGCGGTCCAAAAATATAATCGAAACTCATCAGACGTTTCTCTTTGATGGAAATAATTACGCACACCGAGAGGCGGAGCGTCGGAATCTGCTTTGATGTTTGAGCGGGGGGGATTGAATGCGGACTTACTTTTATGCTATTATGTCCAACTCAAATTAAGTAGAATGGTACCATTCATGGAGATCTCGGGCAGACTTGGGTAGTGGCGAGCGCCACCACTGTTGATCGAGATTTGGAGAATCGTGAGCCCTCGAATCTGAACGGCTCCGAAATGATGCCAGGTTTGGTATTATCATCGAAGAAGGGTGAACGAATAACGATTCGCTCAAGCAATAGGGTTAGCGTTGAGATGTCATGGCTCCAGTGATACTCTCCAACTTATCTGGTTGGGATGAACCATTCGGGGTTCGTGGTGGTGATTAGGGATCAACAGGGATCAAGTTCAACAGGTTCTTGAAAGGCAGACGAGTAGCTAAGAGACGAGACAAGTCTAGTCCCCAAAATGACAGCTATGATAGATGTATGAGATAGACCCCACGGCGTTATGAAGCGCAGCTATCTTGTGAGGTATTTGCGGCCAACCTGGGGCAGAAGTCATGTCCGTAGGCGCCGCAGTGGACCGTAGGTACCTAGGGTGGCTCGGAGAAGTGAGAAATTTATGTCGTATGGAATAGTATCGAGCATGAGCATGATTTTCGACAGTTCGAAGTCCCCGTAAAATAAGTTTTTGTACGGTCAAAGATTTCATGAAATTAGAACATCTTGCAGACTCGGAGGGAAATGAGGAGGATTTGGAATCAACTGGGAGCAGATAGTAAGATAAATAAGACATGCCTATTTATGACCTGGTCCCTGGGGAATGGTGATCCACGCATTAAGGATACGCTATTAAGACGCACGGAGCTGCCAGTGGGTCGTTGCTAATAATGGCGAGATAGGCCCCTGGCTAATATTTGAGAACCTTTAGCTTCGCATAGATGTTTGTGCTTCGAGTTTTCTTACCGAAAAGGCCCTTGGTGGTTCAACACTTTAATTGAACAAATAGGCTGACGGGATCTGAATCAAAAGAGTGGCAACCATGACGTAGCCAAGGGCTTAGCACATAAGTATTCGGCATACTTATATTATAAATAAATAACAAGAGTCTCTGGATGACTGTGTGGAGTGAAGTGTGCGATGGTCGAGCATAAGCGCTGCATAAGCCGTCGGGGTGCGAAACAGATCAAATATTCCGGCCAAGCCCAAACTCCCTTGTCACAATGTCAACATGAACCCAACATGGACCTCGAGTCAATAAACGCGTCGCGAAGGCTAATTGATCACATGGTCGCGTAGCTTTGCCATAGATTCCTCCGTCGCACCCATCGCAAGCCGTACCGCCGCCTTAGATTTCAGGCAAAACATGGACATCATACTACATTACTTAATCTTATCTTTGAGTCTTGGTACATTATTGGCAATCGGTCCCATAAATTAAGTCGCCTTTCAGTGGCTGTGTATCTAGCCTGCACCTCTTGTTCGCCCATCATCGTTTCGTTCATCTCTTCGATATTGTTCTAGTCGGAACCTGTCTTGAACGCCTCGCACTTCAATCGATGGACCCATACGATAGTGACTCTGAGTCGACAGACGGCATGGTAGCGGCAAGATCTATTAAGGACCCAATACATGACATGAGTGCGTTTACTGTGCCTTTGCTCGACTCCATCATGATAAAATGTGCCTCAGTCCCCATCTCGCCCCGTCTCGCCATGTTCATCGACACGTAGGCTTACGTCTCAGTGACATCATCTTGACCACTAGCTCACCATGTCAATAGCAAACAATTCCAACGCCTGAGGAATATTAAGCAACTTGGAACTTCTTATTATGTTTGGCCTGGTGCATCTCACAACAGATTCGAACATTGCATTGGTATTCTGCCTCCTGTTCACTTCTCAGCTTAGCTTGAGCGCTTATTTTCAGGTGTGGCCTTTCTCGCGCGCGCTATGGCGTCTCATCTCCGGGACAAGCAGCCCAAGCTTCAAATCACGGAGCGCGACGTTGAATGCGTGGAAATAGCGGGTTTGTGTCATGATCTTGGACACGGTCCTTGGAGTCACGTCTGGGACGGTTTGTTTATGCCGAAAGCATTGTGAGTTTTCCGCATATATATACCAATATTAACAGCAGATATATTTTGAATAGGCCCGGATCAAACTGGAAGCATGAGCAAGGCTCCGTAATGATGTTCGACGCTCTAGTGAAGGATAACGATATAGCTCTCGATCCCAAGGATGAAAGCTTCATCAAAGCCCTCATCTCTGGAGAACCTAGCCAGTGCAGGCATGTAATCCTCAACCATATGCCTTATGGCTGAGAAATCACCAAAAATCGACAGTCCGGATGAGAAGCCCTTCTTGTTTGACATCGTCGCGAACAAACGGAACGGATTAGACGTCGACAAGTCAGTTACCCCGTTTAGGATTCTTCTTGTATCCACTTTTAAGTTAACTTAGATTTGACTACATCCCGCGCGATTCGCACATGATTGGCGACAAGATGAGTATCAACCTTGCACGGTTAGTCTTCAAATCAGTATCCGCCTATAATCGCATTCGCATTTTACTTCTAGGATTATTAACTCTGCCCGGGTCCTCGACAATCAGATATGCTACGATGTCAAGGATGTCAGCTTGATTTACGACATATGTGCGACTCGTTTCAAACTCCACAAGATCATTTACAATCATAAGGCCGGTATGAATGTCTAGCTTGCCAACCTTCATTCTCATGTTTGACTATTTCTTCCATTAAACAGCCAAAGCGATCGAGTACATGATCATTGACGCTCTTTTGGAAGCAGAACCCCATATGAAGATTGCTGAAAGAGTCTACGACCCTAAAAGATACCTTCACCTTACTGACAACATCATGCTCCAAATCGAGGCTTCCGAAGACCCCGTGAGGATATTCGATTTTGCCTCCGTCTTTCTTTACTAACCTCCTACTCCATACAGAAACTCGAATCGGCACGGGCCATCTTCGACCGCATCCGCAATCGGCAGCTGTACAAGTTGGTTGATTTTAAACTCGTCGACCATCCTTGGGTCGATGTCATCAAAGAATATATCACTCCCGAGAAAATTGTTGCTGCTGCAAAGGCCCTACCAGTACCCGGCGACGACGCCTCCATCAGCATTTTGGCGGGCACACTTAGCCCTGATAATGTTATCTGTGACTTTTCGCTACTACATTACGGAATGAAAGGCGATAATCCACTTGATTCTGTTAAATTTTACTCCAAGCGTCACCCGAACCGTATGTCATCTCACTAATCAATTATATATTGACTCACGAGGTTCCCTTCGTTTAGGAGCCATCGTCGCTGACCGCGGAGTATACTCTACATTACAACCCCAATACCACTGCGAGCTGCTCGTGCAAATATTCACCAAAGACGTTCAGTACTTCGGCATAGTGCAAGCTGGGTACCGCGCCTGTCTCGCCGCAGCCCAAAAGGAGTTCGCCGAGGCCGCACTACTGGCCAATGACGTATCCGAGCTCACAGACGTAGAGACCTCAGAGGATGCCATGGAGTTCAAACCACTCTTCCCGGTGGCTGCCTCGACTTCTGCGTCGTTTTCCGATCTTGGATCGTTGATGCCGTCCTCCACGCCACCTGGACCAGGCACCACAACAGCGCCCACAACAGCGCCGACGACGCCGAAGAGGACAGGACGCTCGTTCTCGCGTGCCGCGAGCGTCACGTTCGCACAGGGCGCTGCGGTTTCGGCGGACGCGACGTTCTCGATCAACGCGTTCACGACAGTCGCGGCGGGCTTTGTGCCTACAAGTCCTCTGCGAGGACATCGTAGAAAGCGCAAGCGCGTAGCGGACCCGGAGGAGGCCGTCTAGGCGCGTGAACGTAGCCACAAACATCAGAGACTTTGGAATGGACTAGACTGGAAGGAGCTTCACGTTTCTTATAAAATAGACTCTTTATATAATTTTGGTAGTGTTAATATGATGTCGTCCCAGTGTAGAACACCTCTGATTCAAGACTATTTTGACACACTGCTGGCGCCAATCTCGGATATATCCGAGGCATACGGCCGCGTAGTTACTTTCCCAACCCTACAGGGTGACCGCAACCCATCCCCCGGCCCTGGCAGATCACCACCCTATTACCCGTACCTTTCCGTGCCACATTTCTATGATGGACTGGGACAACTAATACATCCTGCCCAGCTCTTGCATCACAATGCCTCCGATGTGAAAATCTATGTCTCACGAGCCCTTCAATTCAATGAGACTAGTTAAATACATTTCAGTTCAACTTGGTCTCCTGGAAGACATCGCTCATTATTTTCCTTTGTTTTCTGACCCGCCAGACTTACAGACTTTTTACAAAATCATGCCCCACGTGCTCCGAGTGCGTTTGTGAAAATCAAAAATTCAGTATAATAAAAATAATTCCTACCAGTCCCTGCACCACTTCGGTGAACCGGTAAAGCTACATACGTTGCTCCTGCATG
>JABCKI010005796.1:0-42687 GCA_018282025.1 Sphagnurus paluster
AGGAAGTCATCTACTTACTGGTTGAGTTGGGAGGACTTGTAGTTAAGTAACTAAGAGGCTATCGACTGATGGTAAGAGGAAGAAAACTCTGTTATCAAAGTAGACGAATACAGAGGGTTTATATACTATAGAGTATGTAAACAAGTATATACAATTAGTAAGGTATCGCACAGCATTATGATGCAATATGGTGCGATAATGAGTCATACTGAGTAATGCTCTGGAACCTTCATGTTCTAGAGCATTCTATCTAATAATAGTAACTTGTGATTATCACATGTTATGACATCACATGTTATGTTCGTTCAACAGTCACGGGGTAGCCGTAGGAGTTTGCATCACCCGGGCCAAGATGGCTGTAAATATGTAGCAAGCGCAAGCTGAAGGATTCTGTCTCTGCTACACAGAAAAATTTCCCTACATCAAGAAACAAACCACGGAACCGCCCTGAACATGCTTGGACGCGCGTTGTCCATGGTAGGCACCATCCCTTTCACTTGGGGGTTTATTGACAAGCCAGTGGCATGTAATTCACACAAGACACATTGTATAACTTGCGATGCCAAATCTAATACTTCTTTTGCCACGCAGAGGATCAGGTTCTGCTCTTGCTTATCCCTTACACAAGTGCCCTGAACATGTGAGCCGTACCGCTTTCATTCAACGCTGCTTTTAATGACGTGAGCAACATCCTTTTCTGTGCGTAGAGATCATGAACCAGCCTGTCCGTAACTACCCTCTTCGGGTTTTAACGAATATATGTCACCGGCGAACCCGGTGCTGCAGTTACTATTACAATAACACTCCATCAGTAGGGTAAAACTAACCTGTCTCACGACGGTCTAAACCCAGCTCACATTCCCTATTAGTGGGTGAACAAGGCCCTTCTGCCTCCACAGCCCAGAAGCAGCACGCGACAGTGGCGCAACAAAATAACAACATGGAGATGCTAGACCGCTGGTGAGCCGGAGAGGGAAAGTTATAGGAGCGGAGTACGGCAGCAGTGAGTGTCATTCCAGTTCAACACCTTATCTTGGGGGCACTATACCAAATCAAAGGTAGAGAAAAGCGCCCACGAGCAGAATGTGACGATTCTGGAGGTGCGTAAGGTCTATTTCACCTTATCTTTCACGGGTTAGATAATGTAATTTTGCAGATGGAATCGACCTGGTACAAACGCAATCACGATACGTTCAAATTCGCCGCATATGGCACGTCTTCAATCGTTTGGTTCCCCATCCTCATATTAACCCGAGAATTCTCCACCGTAGGTGATAGAAACGCACCACCACCCTCGATTTTCAACAAATCGGAGATCCTGAAATCGAGGGAAAAACGGTAAATGCCTTTCTTACGTCACACCGTCATCCGCCAACACCCAAGGCGAAACTTCAGGAAGAGATCGAGGCGCTCAAGGTAAAAAGTGCAGGGCGCCAGGCAGCATTGTCGATTAGGGAACGAGAAAATCGTATGGAGCTTGGCGCAGACGGTTGCGTTTCCTTCTTGCTATTGTATAACTTCTTTCACGCGTCAGTTATCACTGACGATTGCAGTATGTACGCGACGCTTATATCTGTGCCTTAAAGTTATGTCACGGAACATGTTGTTCTTTTGGCCATGGGAAGCTGGATTGGAAACAAACCCCGGGTACGTCTTCTCAAATTGTTTTCTTGGTAGCATGGCACACGCAGCTCGTGTGGGATCGCCCGCATCTTATATAGGGTTTGTCCTATCAAGTCTGAGAGCGGCATAACTAAATCGCTTTTCCAGTTGCCAGTTCAACGTTCACTCAATATTCATCGCCCCACAAATCGATCATACTTGGTGGTACACTGTTATTTTTAGTGCTGCTGAGAAACCATCTCGTGTTCGTTTGACTGGAGCGATTTGATGCCACAACTTGTGTGCAGGTGAACATCCGAAAGCTCAGCGCTCAAGCGTTGCATACTTGTCATTGGATGCCGGTTTGACATCTGGCAAGGAAATTCTCACCTGTCAGACTTATCTATTTAACAAACCTTACAGGACCTTCCACAGTTCCGGAGCTTTTGGTCCCCAACAATGGCCTTTCCGTCAATCTCTCTCCACGCGATTGTTGGCCTCGCTGTTGCGGTAAATGTTATTCATCTCTACATCAACTTAAAGAAACGCGCTCCACTGCCTCCGGGACCTCGTCCCGATCCTCTCATCGGAAATCTCAGATCAATGCCTCCTACAGACCATCACATCTTCTTCTACGAGCTGGGTAAAACCTATGGCAAGTTCAGTTCTGTGGGAGCTTGATTCCTGTGCTCAAGTATGCGGCAGGCGATGTGTCTTATCTCAACATCCTCGGTCAATCTATGGTCATCCTCAATAGCGTGGAAGCTGCTGTTGATTTGATGGAAAAACGGAGCTCAAACTACAGTGACAGGGCACCTTTGCCAGCATTTACACGGTGCGGACCCAGCCTAGCTTCTATTCTTTCACTCAAATTGTGTGGACTACTTAGTATGGGATGGTCAAAAGCCTTGGCCACGATGAGATATGGCCAGGAGTTCCGGATGCACCGGAGGATCTTGCAGCAGCACTTTAACAAAGCGAAGATTCGCAACTACGAATCCATACAGTTATTGGAGGCACGCACATTTGCGCGAAACCTCCTCACCGACCCTGAGGAAAAGAAAAACATCATTAATAGGTATGCTTAACAACAACACAGTGGCATCTTGCATTGATGATTGCGCTAAAAGGTTTACTACATCGATCATTACACATATTACTTACGGGCACCGTGTTACTTCCGATGAAGACCCCTATGTTATTCTCGTTGAAGATATTGGTAGAGGTAATGCGGAAACAGGCAACGCCAGTGGCGCCCTTCTCGATTTCCAGTTCCGTGAGTATTGGGATCACGAAATGGTAGAGTCTTTCTGCCCTTCTTATGTCAAAGCACAGTCGAGTACCTCCCTTCTTGGTTTCCGGGCACCTACTACGTGAACCATGCAAGAAAGTGGGCACCTAAAGTCAAGGAGTTCCACGACCTTCCATTTGAGCGAGTGCGACTCCAAATGGTGATTTTAAATTTTCACACCGCATGCTATTGTTCAATGATGAGGCTCTGTTTCATAGGAAGAAGGTCGTGCTAAGGCATGTCTAGTCACCTCCGAGCTACAAGCTTTCGAAGACAAGGATGCCAATAGCACCAAAACCATCAGCGATATCAAGGGAGCTGCTGGCCAAACTTACATTGGCGGTGCAGAGACGGTGGGTGGATATGCTGTTCTATGTCCAATATTAGATAGATGTTTGCCTACACACTAAATAAGCTTTCGATTGAGCACGTCAGTAATTTTGAAGGTTTCACCACCAGTGCACAACGCGAAATGATCGGAGATGTGATCCGGTCCGGCCATTCTGCCCAGAGTTGCTTCAGAATCGATGCCTGCCGCCAGGCGAGTTATCTTCGAGTACAGTCAGCCGGTTTGAATAACATATACTCCCCTATACTTTTACCGTGACACGTGAATACACGGCTCTCACCTTCCCGACATCGATTCCTAGCACTTTATCTGGGCTTGGGCTAGAGTTGTATACGCGACACCGTCAACCATGTCCTCGTACCCGCCTATCCCACCATTCACCTGGGACTCCATCGTCCCCCGCGACCTCCTCGCCGTCTTCCCGCCTCCAGACTCCCTCCTCCACCCACCTCCGTCCCTCCCGTCTCCGCCGCGCAAGCCCATCTTCGACGCACCATACACCCTCTCCACACACATCTTCCCCGCCGCCCACCTCCGCACCACAGACTACGTCCCCGTCCCGCCGACACCACCGCCCGACGCGCCCAAGGCAGAACGCCAGGCCGTCGCCGAGCAGACCGCACACACGCTCAAGGCCCTGCGCACATCGCTTACCCCGCGCGGCAGCCCACAGGTGCTCTGGAATTGCGCGAATAGATATGTGCGGAATGGGCTTGATGGGACGCAGGCAAGGGGGCTGACGCTGTTCTTTGCGCATGCCAATGGGTTCATGAAGGAGGTAAGTGTTGAAGTTTCTATTTTTTTCAGTCTAGTGTTAATCCTCGTTGTACCGTGTAGATTTGGGAGCCGGTGCTCCAGCACCTACTCGCGTCCCCGGCTGCTTCTATCATCGACGAAGTGTGGACCTGGGAGTCCGTCCAGCACGGCGACGCGTTTCTCATCAACGGCGACAAGATCGGCGGTGTCTGTACGTCGCCTCTCACTCCCACTCTACCAATGACAATACTCTGCTTACACGCTACGATCACACAGTCGACTGGACCGACAACGCGCGCGACATCCTCAACTTCCTCACATACTACCTTCCCTCCACCGCCTCTGCCGCCGCGCTCCCCACCCACCTGCCCAGGCTCCCGCCCGCCGAGTCCGAACACCGCAAGACGAACCCCTTCCGCCACCGGACCTTTATCGCCGTAGGCCACTCCTACGGCGGGTGCACCTCGTACGTGTTGTTCGTTGATCGCGATCGCGATGTGTAGTGCGGTTTAGGCTGACACTGCAACATGGGGATGCGCAGGACGCTGGCGGCGCTGACACAGCCAAAGCTCTTCGCCTCGCTCATACTCGTCGATCCGGTCATCGTCAAGCCGACGGGAAACCTCATCCACAAGAGCGAGCACGCCGACCGCCTCGTCGTCGGCTCCATCCTCCGCCGCGAGTCCTGGCCTTCCCGGTACGTCCTTCCCGTCCCTAAAACTCACCTTCTAAGCCCCAACTAACACTAACACCCACCAACCGCCACAGCGAAGCCGCCCTCGCCATCCTCCAACAGTCCCCCTTCTTCGGCGCCTGGGACCCCGCCGCGCTGCGCATCTACGTCGACTGCGGCACCTACCCCTCCGAAGACGGCACTGGGGTGAAGCTGAAGATGCCCGGCATCCAGGAGAGCATCGTGTTCTCCGAGACGCACACCGAGTACGAGGTGTTCGAGCGCCTGCCCCTCCTTGAGGAGCGCGTGGAGCTACGGTGGGTCGTCCCGGGGAAGCCGGGCGCGGGCGAGTGAGTGTTTTGTTTCATGTTTCATGTTTCGTGTTTCAGTTTGGGGTATTGGACGTCGGGCGCTCATGGTGTGCGCTTTGTTTTACGTAGATTCGGCCCGCCGGGCTCGACGCACCAGCGCGTGTGGGTGCGACCCAAGAACTCGTCGAATGTCAGGATACCGCATGCGGGGCATTTGGTGCGTTCGTCTCCTCCGTCCCCCATACACACATTCCGTGTTTCTGGTAATCTGATTGTGGCCGTGGAACGTGTGTAGATCCCGCAGGAGCAGCCCGAGGCGCTGGGTACGTCTGGTCTGTATAATAATTAACCTTGATGTGCTGACGGGTGTGTGTGTGTGTGTGTGTTTCGCGCTGCAGCGCGCGATATACAACTGTTCATTGAGCAGCGGTATGTGGCTCCACGGGCGAGTTTGTAGGCTATGGCTGTCATTCATGCTGTTGTTGACATCGATGATGTGGGCGGGGGAGCGTCGGGAAAGCCCAAGGCGCTGCGGGTGAATATAATGTATGTAGAGTATATACTATATCACATATTGCAATTTACATGGGCAGCAGGTCCTAGTAACGGCAAGCTCTGTACTTGGTCCCTGTAAATCCCGCACCTGTGGCCCATCTCTTGAATCTGATGGTGATGCCGCCACAGTGACACCCTTAGATTGAATTTCCTTGTTGTGCGCATCCTGCCGCACTGCGTTTCATCTTGAATTTACAAGTACCCTGGCTCCACAAATAATAACAACTTCCCCTGGCACGACCCTTGGCAAGAGGTGTCGTCGGATCGAGGAATCGTGGACGTTGGATCTGCTCAGCAACGGACAGTTCAAGGAAAGTTCCAGCCACTGGCAGGCGGCAGGCCACCGGCATTGGCTGGTGGACGGTGAGTGGTGCGTAAGAAATCACCAAGAATGTACAATGTTAATAGGCAGGTTTGGCGATCTAAAATCGCATTTTACTGGCATAAAAACAGGAAATTGTCTGCACCGGAGGAGGATGAGTGAATGCGACGTTGGCTAGAATGATTTTTTAGGCCTCTCAATGCTAGTATTGTGGAAACGAGATATTGTAAATCGCGTGTCTTGAATCTTCGACGTTCGTTGTCGACACGTCCTCCAGTGGGGCAAACAAGGCACGCACCTTCCCCCCTACTAATGACGTCAAGGAGGTCCGGGATCGGACTCAAATCTAACACCTCTTGACCCTTGGTACGAAATTGAACTTGTCAACGCAACGCGTTCCCCTTGCCCTTTCTATCTCTACTGTCAGTTAGCTTCGCGTGGAAACACCGGACGAGCAGAAACAGTCTGAGGGAATGCATTATCCGATGGCAAAACGAGTCGTATAGCGTTTTCACACTTGGTATCCATCCCTGATAGCCTGAATGGGCAACATCCCCACTGGGCCCTTAATCCCTGACTCTCCAAAACCGAGGTTGAGGGAGCCTCCTTGGCATCTGGTAACCCAAGACCTTACTCATGGTTCCTGCTACGTTTGCTGCATCGATTTTGATTCTGAAAACTGTAACGGCAAGTCATCCATGTCTATCCCCTGAAGAAGTTTTCATCACCCCGGACCCGTCATCGGCAGTATATGCAAGGTGAAATCGCATCTACACTATCCTGTACACACTGTCTGACGGATACTATGCGCACCGACAGTTGCAAGTGGTACAATCCTAGTGTGTCTAGCTATCCTGTGCGAGGTCGTATTTATTAACCGTGTATTGATGGTTGCCCAACGGAGGTCTTCGAATACTTGCACACATTTTCTCTCGAGGTGTGTCCCCACCACTCACCTTTCACAAAAAATTCAGAGTAAATTATCAGGCGGAACTTGTATGGAAATCAAAATGGAGTCTTGGGAAAATCTTGTTCCTCCTCGCACGGTACACGGCCTTCTTCGACGTCCCTGTCATTATATACTGTGAGTATAGTTCCATATCGTATTATACCCCGCTGACTTGTCTAATCGCTGCACAGATGCTCTGGCAACTAATGTTTCACCTCCAGTATGTTTGATGAACGATCTGTAATTGCAGGAGTACTTGCTCGTCGACTTTTTAGATGTGCTATCACATGCATGTCGTACGCACATGTGCGTCCATGTTCTTCTCCGAAAAAAGGTCCTCAAATAATGCTGATCCAGGTTCAATGGTGTTGGGGGTAGGAGCCGCGCAAGGTTCGTTTCAGGCTGAAATGAATTTGATTTCAATTTCTCAGTTGAAACCGTGCAGGCATAATGATATTACGCACCTATGCTCTTTGGGGAAGCGATCAAAGAATTTTGTTCACTCTAGTTCCCTCATTCCTCGTGAGTAATGGAAAGCAGGTGAAAAGTTGCTTCAACCAATGTTAAATTTTAGGTAGTGGCCATAGCAGGCGCATTTACTTTAACCTCCTTCTTGCACTCGCTGAGATGTAAGCAGACCGGTTATTGCAGGAGTCAAGGCTACTAATAGAGGGCCTGAATACAGATATTGACTCTCCATATCCTGCTATTATTGGCTGCTATCTCAAGTCTGCTGCCGGCGCCCACCTTGTTCTTGTGAATTTCACACTTTTAATGCTATTTGAAACTAGTCAGTCTTTATCTATTTTTGACTCCGTCCACATTCTTCTTAATCAGATTATAGTGGTAGTGACACTGACTATATGGATCGGTGTAAAGAGGTTTCGACACTCCCGAAGCCGTCTCTTCCTTACGCTCTATCGCGATGGCATTTTCTATTTTATTTACATTTTCGGTAAGTAAAAACCCTATTCCACAATGTAGAACAGTGAACTTATCTATGAATAGTTATTGCTATATGTAACGTCGTCATTGTGGCTGCAAGCCCAGTGTGTCTATATTTTTGGACTGCTCCGTCTTTCTTTCACTGACCCCACATCCCAGCTGCAATACCTTGACCTCATGACGATGTTTCAGCGAGTTATGCACAGTATTATCGCGACACGAATCATATTGCACGCTCGCGCCAGTACTAGAACTCCACATCATCGAGAGATGACAGATCTAAACCAGAGGACGACCAGCCTTGCACCCTTCACCACAGTTCAAATAGAGTCAACCAATGCAGATCATACTATTTCCGAGGGTGAAATCCATAATCCTTCGTAGAATAGACAGAGCCTCAGACACTCCTCTCGTTACAACTGGTTTGTATCACGCTCGCCTGGTTTCAACAACGTCAGCTTGGAATTATTTATTAGGGTTGGACAAAAAAAAAATTCAAAAGGTTATCAGGTTATCCTAACGTAAGCAACAGCGATCACAGAATATGTATTATCTTGCGCCACTCTGCAGTCTGATTGTAATGCTGCGGGTGAATATATTGTATGTGGAGTACATACTATATTACATATTGCAATTCGCATGGGTCCTGCTAGAATAACGTTATAAGTAGTGCGAAATTGGTAGATGAAGAGCAGAGTACAGAAAGTTCAAAGAAGATCAGCATAACAAGTATACTTATTATCACATTGAGTGGATAATAATCAATTTTAAGTAACCTTTTTTTTGATCAAGTGAGACCCACCGGTTTATTGCGCACTCAGCTGTACGTCAGCTTAGCCCACAAAATTCGGTTTTTGAGATATCAAGTTCTGTGCGCGACTACTGCTTCCAAGTCACTCACGTCGTGCGGATCCCATGTCAGCTACCATTCCTACCTCGACAGAGCCAATATGGTATAAGCAGTACGCAGGCATCGAATCCATTTCAGGATATACACCGGGGGGCTACCACCCAGTTGACATTGGTGACGTCTACCACAAACGCTATCGTGTTCTAAACAAGCTTGGGCACGGCGCTTTCGCGACATTCTGGCTCGTCAAGGATCTCCAATCCTTCCCTCGGCGCTTTCTCTCGCTCAAAATAGCTATCGCTAACGCTAAACATATCGCTCGCGAAATCCAGATCGTCCGTCACCTGCACGCTACCGGCAGCAGAATCCCCTAGCTCCTGGTGGAGAGTATGTGCTGCAGGTATTCGACGACTTCGAGATCAAGGGACCTAATGGCACACACCAGTGTATTATCTCTGAACTCTGCGGGCCCGACATCCAATGTGAGCCCTGGATGTCTTTTAATGAAGAACAGGATGATTACGAGAAGGATGAACGTCGAAATATCGGGATGGTTCGGAGACTCATAGCCCAGGTTACGCGCGGCATAGCGTATCTGCACGGGTGCGGCATTGTACACGGAGGTATCTCTATTTTTCTCGTTTAATAAAGGCGAGCGACGGCTAATATACTTACTTCGGCGTTTGCAGATCTCCATAAGGGAAATGTACTGCTTTACAGCTCCAAGGTTGCGCACTGCCAGTCGACCAAGGAGCTGCTTCAGTACTTTGAACGCTCATACACAGTTCCTATCACTCGCGTCGATAAGAAACCATTCGTCCCTTCGCCACATTTTCCCAAACGTCTCACTCATCCCGCTTGTTCTTACATGGACGAGGTGTTCGTCTCGACGGCCGACCCCAGCTGGATCCATATCAAAATATGCGACTGAAATCATTTTCCATACCGTCACCCCTCCAGGACCCCCCACCGACATCTGGGCAATGGCTACCCTGTTCTACATGGTCTTTACAGACGACGGAAAGCCGCTATTTTGCACAGATCCAGATGAGGACGAGCTTCTTGTCAAGATGGTCCGGACTATGGGAAAACTCCCCGACGTGTCGGTGGACCCGGTGGGAAGCGCGGGAGAAATATTTCGACGCAGACGGTATCACCTATCGTCCAAATCTCTTTAATGCTGCTCCGTTTTTCTATCCTCCTTATTGTCTGGACGCTGAGGCTGCCGCCGAATTGGACCGAATCATACGGATGATGGTGCGCTTGGAGATGAGCGAGCGCATAACGGCGAGCGAGCTAATAAGTGTTATTCCCGAGAATTGGATGGGAGACAGACTAGCACCGTGTTAGTACCAACTTGGATTGCTCGAGTATAGTTCCTCACAGATCAATATAAATATCAATCATAAACCAGTGTAATAATGTATTCTCATCGCCTATATCGATATCGATATAGGTGAAAGTGATGTTTTTTTGGACTTTTCTTTTCAAATTTGGACTCACGTTATAGAGTAGACTCGTTGCCATCTGTCTACTCTTTGAGGGTGGTTTGCAAGAGGGCGGCAGCGGAGTTGGAAATACCGAGGGTGCCGCCCATTGCTGGTGCAGGATATTTTTAGCGACGCGCAGCCCACTTATCGAGGGTAACGGACGCGGTAACCTCCTCGCGTACTCTGATGACAGCAAGACGAATTAAATTACACCAACCCACCACCCGCCGTGACAGTGACGCGAATCTCCAACAGTCCCCCTTCTTCTGGGGCCCCGCTGGGCTACGCGTCTAATTCGAATACGGCATCCACCCCACACCCTATGGAGACGGGGTGAAGCTCAAGATGCCCAGTATCCAGCAGAACATCGTGTTCTCCGAGGCCCACCATCGAGGACGAGGTGCTCGAGCACCTGCCTGCACTTGGAGCAGGTGGAGATTAAGTGGGTTGTACCGGGGAAGCTGGAGGCAGGCGAGTGAGCGTTGCTTGTGGTGCTGTTGCTTGACGCCCCAGTCTCTGGGTGGATGTTGTAGCCCACGATATCCAGCAACTCATCGAGCGGCGGTATGTGGCTCCGCGCGCGAGTCTGTATACAGCCGTTTTTCATGCTGTCTCCGGAGATGCGAGCGGTCCAGCGTCAGACAAGGCGCGGATGTGCTGTCCGTACCAGAATTTCACGTACAGTGCGGTATACCAGTGATGCCAGTGCTAGTGAATATAACGTATGTAGAGTTCACACCATAATTGACGTGGGTTCTGCTAGTGATCGGTCAGTTGAGGTCGGTGAAGACTTGAACAATATTGTCACATCACATCATCCGGCGGTGGTAAATGTACAGTATAATATCGTCGAGAATCGCAAATCGAGTATCATAGTGGCGTAAGTAATGATTTATGAGACACGTTGTCGTGATAATATTTTGCACTAACAGTGACACTGTGCCACTTGGTCTCCCATCCAATTTTCGGGAATAACATCTATCAGCCCGCTCGCCGTTATCCGCTCGCTCATCTCCAAGCGCACCATCATCCGTATGATTCGGTCCAATTCAGCAGCAATCTCGGCGTCCAGACCAGAAGGAGGATAGAAAACCGGAGCAATATTACAGCTACCTGGACGATACGTGAGGCCGTCCGCGTCGAAATGCTGCTCCCGTGCTTCCCACCGCGTCCACCACACGTCAGGAAGCTTTCCCAAAGTCCGGACCATGTGAACAAGAATCTGGTCCTCGTCGTTACACATATAAAATAGCGGCGTTTCCTCGTCCGTGAAGACCATGTAGAACAGGGTAGCCAGTGCCCAGATGTCGGTGGGGGGTCCAGGAGGAGTGATGCTATGGAAAATGATCTCGGGTGCGCAGAAAGCTAGGGGTGTGCCCAGCTTGGTGGTGGGGGGCGCTTCGGAGAGGAAGGATTCACCGAAGTCGCATATTTTGATATGGATCCAGCTGGGATCGGTCATTGAGATGAACAGCCCGTCGATTTCAGGGCAGGCGGGAAAGGTGAGACGTTTGGGGAGGTGTGGTGAAGGGACAAATGGTTTATTATCGAAGCGAGTAATAGGATGTATGTTTGGGCGTCCAAAGTACTGATGCAGCTCCTTGGTCGATTGGCAATGCGCAACTTTGGAGCTGTAAAGCAGGATATTTCCCTTATGGAGATCTGCAAAACGCCACAGTGTATTAGCCGTCGCTAGCCTTTAAACGAGAAACAAGAGAAACACAGACCTCCATGCACGATGCCGCACTTGTGGAGATACGCTATGCCACGCGTAACTTGGGCTATAAGCCTCTGAACCATCCCAACCTTTCTGGGCTGTTCAAGCTCGTCCACTTTATCTTCGTCATCTTCATTCCAAATCATCCAGGGCTCACATCGGATGCTGGGCCCGCAGAGTTCGGAGACAATACACTGGTGTGTGCCGTTGGGTCCCTTGATCTCGAAGTCGTCGAATACCTGTAGCACATACTCTCCGCCAGCGGCTAGCGGATTCTCCTGCTGATAGCGCCTCAGGTGGCGAATGATCTGGATTTCGCGACTCACATGTTGGGCGTCAGCGATAGCTATTTTGAGGGAGAGAAAGCGTCGAGGAAAGGATTTGAGATCCTTGACGAGCCAGACTGTCGCGAACGTGCCGTGCCCAAGCTTATTCAGAACGCGGTAACGTTTGTGGTAGACTTCGCCGATGTCGACGGGGTGGTAGCCTCCAGGTCTATATGCTGAGAGGTATTCGATGCTCGGGTACTGCGTATACCATACTCGTTCTGTTTCTGGGGCCTTGGAAAGCATTGTGGTAATGGTGACATGAGATGTACACGAAGTTTGCACCGCGCAGTGGGTTTAGTGGGAGGTGCCCACTTGCCGTTATTGTGGTAGGCTGTAAAAAATCTGCGATCAAAAAATTTGGACTCGAATGATTATTTCAAATTTAGACTCATCTCATCGAGTGTAACGTTGCGCGCGACAACTTCCTCACTTCTGCCGCCACTGGACCTTTATTATCACTCCTACGCGGCGGGTGCACCTCGTGCATGTTCATCACGATCTGGCCATCGTCAAGCCCATGTGGCAGCTGATCCACAAGAGCGGATACGCCTCGTCGTCGCCACCATCCTGCGGCGCGAGTCCTGGCCCTCTCGGTACGCGCACTTCCCACTTGCCACTCACCAGCACTCAATTTCAATTTCCGAATGTCACCAAGCCACCACAGCGGTGCCGCCCTCGCTATCCATCTTCGGCGCCTGGGAGCCTGCCGCGCTCCGCTTCTACGTCGAGTGCGGCACCTTCTGGAGAAGGGGTGAAGCTCAAGATTGCCCGACATCCAGGAGGGCATCGTGTTCTCCGAGACGTGTCATGTAATAGTTTTGCATACTTGGCTGAGGGCTCGTTTTTCAAAGGATTTGTGATTACGCAGTGCCGGTACGTGTACACAACTGGGGACGGTATGCGGCCCGAGTCAACGCAAGTTGAGCGGGGTCATCCAAGGGTCACTAGCCCAGTGGTGCATGATCCAGATTCTCCAAACCATGACGTCCTCCTGCGAGCTTGACTTCTTCGTGGTTCCCTAGGTGGTGTCATCTCTGAGTCTAGACTAGGCTGCGCACGATGTAACGTCAAGACCAACCTCCATCTTTGCTCACCAACTCCTTCACACAACAACTTAGACTAGCAATTCCGAGAAACACAATCTGTATGGACCTCGTTTCCCGAAACTTTGACATCTTGCAGGAAATATCCCGATATGTGTGGTTGTCCTTCAACCCAGGGGATCCAGAAGACAGACCGCGGAACCATGACTTATTAGTCCTATCTTCGACCTGTTCTTATTTTCGGGACGCCGCTTGTCCTTTTCTCTTCAGAGAAGTGTATAACTACCCATCCCGTGGCACATACTTCAAGCGCGCTGGGCTGCGCGGCCACGTACCGGGGCAGTGGGACCAGCTCTGGCCTTCTGCAGTCTGGCCCTATATTCAGTAAGTAGTAAGCGTAACGGAGCAGCCAGAAATTGAAAGGCGTTTGTTAGGATATTACATATAGGCGACTTACTGCCGTGGAGGATGAACACGCCGCTTCGCCTTGACCGAGTTGAGGCCGTCCTGCCTCACCTACACAATCTCAAGCGCATATCCTTCGAACTTGAAAAAGAAATTGCGCCGGTGGAAAATCTAATGCTCGCCGTAACGAATTTGCCCTATTTAGATTGTACGGAGATTCATGATATTGTCCGATTCGATGGCGTCAGTAACCTAACCAGGATTTTTTCGCGTTTATCTTGCATCTCCAGTCTAGTCCTCAGAGTTGCTAACTGCCGCCCTCGAGGACTGGATCACGCTCGCCGAGAGCATAGCCACGTCGTCGAAATGTTTAAAGCATTAGCCCCCAAGCTCGTATACCTGGAAATAGCCGGGGACCTTATTGAACTCAAGATACTAGCGGTCACCAAGTGGCCACGCCTGCGCTCCCTACGCTTGGTGGACCACGTACCCCATGGAGACATCATACCACTTCCTGAAGTAGTTTTTAACATGCCGCTCCTCAGTACTCTCGCATATGAATTCAACATTGGATGCGACCACCGCACTCCCTCAGTTTTCTACCGCGAGATAGATCAAACCCCTTCAGCGATGCGCCTTTGCGACATTCTACCTGAGCTAAAGCGTCTCTCGGTTTCAAGTATATGGTATGGAGCACGGTTAGAAGCACAACTTCCTAGAAGCCTGGAAGCTGTGTGCGTTGGCGCACCATGTGCGCGGCTGTCATTCCCTCACGGCCGAACAGCGTGGAGATACCATTATACCGCCCTCAGTGAACCAGATGCACTGTGCTGGATCGAAGCTGCTGCAAAGTTGCCGTACCTGACAGAACTGGCATTACATCTGGTCGAGGCACCATCCCCCGATATGCTCGCTGCGATTGCCAGGGCGTGTCCGTCCCTTCGCACTCTGGAGCTCGAGCAGGTCAGATATGACTATAATCTTCACACATCGCCATATCCAATTGTAGGTTTCCCGACTTCTCTATACTTGGCCTTTGGTTGACTGTCCATCAGGAGTCCTTCGCTAGGCCGCTCATGACGCTCTCGCACCTGCGTGTTCTGAGGATCACGCTCGAGCTCGGATCACACAACCGGCCCTCCTTCCATAACGTCAAACAAGAATTCATCTCTGGGATTGACGAACGCATACAGGAAGCAGCGCAGCTTCTCGCAGAGAGAATAGTGAGTTTGGAATTGGTTGGTATTCTCTATAACAATTCCTATTTTCACCTGTTGGGGGCCCCACGTCGCCACATGGTGTGGCGAATAATGGCTATCGAACGTAGTCCATCCGGGGATCCTCCAATCGTACGGTTTTTGATGCATATGTAGTAACAATCGAGAGATATCATTTAGGCATCTGAAATGTGGCGCAAATTATTGGCTGGGCTTGCTACCCAATTTTGCGTACAGTCAGCGTGGAATGTGTAGATCCATCACATGAAATTTAAAAGACAAAATATGCATCACTGTTAACCCGGTTCAACGACTAAAATACATATTTACTAAATCTCAAGGCTCCCCCTATTTTTTGCTGCTCAATGCATACATCTCGTCAAAGTGCACCTTCGGTGCCTGGTCTTTCCCCTCTTCAATCACAGCCTCAAACTCCTCCACGATAGAATCGAACAGGCCCTCCTGGCCGGGTGCGTCCCCGTGTATCGGCTTCCAGCCGAGCTTGTGCGCCTTGATTGCCTTTGAGCGTGCTGTGATTATATGAATGATTGAGAAACAAGGATCGCAAGATCATATGACGCAGTGGACATACAGTTCGAGCCATATGCGAAGCCACTCCAAGTGCCCAGCGCCTCTGCAGCTTCTTCATCCGTGAACGGCCGCACTTCTTCGGTAGGAAGCACACCGTGCGCGTGCAAGCGCTGCCCGATCTCCTCTGCAAGCTGTTTCCACTGGAAGCTGGCACCGCGCACATTCAGGTATAGGTATTTGTGCTTTCCTGTGCACGAGTACAACATACCTATCAGTAGCACAGAAGTAGAAGCCCTCGGCGCCATGGGGAGCCTTGGGTGCAGTGGAAAGCGCGTCCTCAAGGAGTAGGAGACTGAGGTCCGCGAGGTCCTGAACGTGTACCGCGTTCCACAGGGGAAGACCCTGTCCGTAGTGGCACGACTGCCCGAGCCTGAGCGCACCCCTGATAAGTGCAGGGATCTGCACGGACGTGCGGTGGAAGGGGCCGGTCTGTTCGAGGTAATGAGGCAATAATTCAAAGCGGGCATTGCTAAATTAGATGAGAGGAAACGTAGTACGTACACCACGACCATCTACAGTGGAATTCAGCATCGGGACAGGTGACAGACAAGCTAGATTAACACGCACAGATTAAAGGCGGCATAATAATATATGAACGGATGTCTCCCTTCTCCCCTGCAGTGCTGACGATTGTATCGCACGCACGGTGGACATAGGTGACGGGGATCGCCTTGATATCGTCGACGTGCTCGTCGTCGTACACCTTGTCCGCGGCGAACCCACCCTCTGCTTGGTCCGTCAGAGCACCCGTCCCAGAAAACTATTTCAGGTCAACGGTAAATGCAGATTGTGATTTCATTGACAGTCAGTATAATTGTACGGCGAAATAAGCTAGAAACAACGCACGTGAATATAAGTCGGCGTATTCCCGGTGCGCGACTTGCGGTTTGTCAGGCCCTCGACAAGCGCAGCGGCACCCTCTGGGTGGTCTGCGTTTGCAGTGTTGATGACCACTGCGCATATAGGGCATGTGTCAGTTTCACATGCCACCTGAGCGAAATTTAAAGGATAAGGAGTCCAGTAACAAGTAATCACCGTCAGCGTTCTCAGCCGCAGCAACGACAGCAGCACGATCAGAGAGGTCCGCGACGACTGTGTCAAGGCCAAGGTTTTCGCGCACGAGGGTGGCACGCTCAGCTCCACGGATGAGCACGGTGATAGCGAAACGGTCTAGGTAGTCTTTACGTGCGAGAAGTGTTGTGAGCACTGTACCGCCGATGAAACCTGGTGGTAGTTGGTAAAACCGAAGCTTTTGGGATATGAAGATTGGACATACCAGAGGCACCAATGAGCAGGAGCGAAATCTTGGAGGACATTTGGTACAATTTGTCGTTTAGAAGAGTGTGGGCTAGTGGCCAAAGATAAGTACAAAAGGTACGACTTTCAACTCAAGCAAACTGTGACCTGGTCTTATATTGCCGTCAGAAGGTCCCTAGTTTTCTTTTCTGGAAAGCGACACTGACCAGTTTGAGCCGGCCCAACAACGGATGATCGCCGTAGTCACCGTTAGTGCCACTGCACACCATAAAAGAATGACTGACATTCGGCCCTGCAGAACACATGAGAGATGAAAACGTAAGAAGATCTAGAAAACAAACATGCATGTCAGTCTTGCGCTCGAGGCGTTATCATCTCTAGGGTCACCCAGATGTTTTCTGTGGTGGGGATCAGAAAAGGACCCTGCACAGAATTTGAGGCAGCCTATATCTATATATGCTTTATATCTTAGGATTCTCGGGCATACAGTTGGTGAACAGGAACATGCAAGGCCGCGAATGCTGGTTAGGTTTACTATCATTCGGGGAGCAAACGCCATAGTGAGCGGACTGTTCAGTAGATTGCATTTTTGCATCACCGTGACCTCGTGCTCATTGTGAGATGATGTCGGGTACCTGACTATGACGGATAAGCACGCACGCCATAGACTGTAAAATTCGAGGATAATATTGTTCATTTTTAATAGAAGTTTCCGTCCTGGAATAGCTACGATCGTCATAATCAGAGGTCACTGAAATGCTTACGATATTGTTTACAAAGTCCTAAGTTATCGCAAGGTCATCGCTGCCCGTTCGGGTGGCGTGTTTTGCGGTTTACGCTTCCTACCATCTGCAGTCAAAGAAATTTATACTGAAGAGAGAAAAGGTTCTGATAATAGTAGAATACAACGTCCATAAGCTCCTGGATTCACCGACCATACCTTACAAGATACATCTGTATCAGCAAAGAGAGATATAATTGGAGACAGACATGACGTACTTCTGCAACTCCCACTCGCGATTGTCCAAGGGACACACATTGCGGGTCTTGAGCCACCGTGAGATACAGTGGAAATGGAACGCGTGCTAGGGATCGCAAGAAAGGGCGGGCGGAGATGAAAAGCGACGTATAGTGCAATTACACAGAACACGTACGTTGCAGATTCCCCAAGCCGCGTTGCACTCTTCGCTTGTGGCTGAGACCTGGTTTGCCTGACAATCGATGCCTGTGGACGGTGAGGGTGTAGACCAGGATTAATCGCTTATCAATTGCGGTGTTTGGAAATACTGAGGTACGCACAAAGATCCATAATATGGTTCCTACAGATGGCGCAGTTATCTACGACAATGTCTGGAGGGCGGCAGGCGCTTGATTAGACTTGGCAGATAGAGCCTGATAGTGGCACCACACACCCCAAGCCCAAAGAGATACTGCGTTCCACTAGGAGAATCGCGATGTAGGAACATAGCTTTTCAGCATTTGGATTCCAAGAAGATAGAGGATGGGGGGGCGACACTGACCTTCTTCACTTCAAATCGCTGCTTGCCTTCCTTCGTTTTGGGGGGATCTACGTCCATATCGGCCATTGGGATTTATTTTGTGTGTAGGCCGGGTTCAGCTTGATGTTTTGGCGGTGGGCGTTGTGATGCCAATTGCTGTGGAAGTCAAAGCACGCCAGTGAAGGAGTCGTACTCAGAATTGCCCTGAATCGCTGGTTATTACATAAGCAATCCTAGCGGCGCAAGCGCCAGTCCCCAACTCCCTGGCAACTTCTTTATATCACTTGTCGTCCTCCCTCCCTCAAAAAAGACAACGTGATATTTATAGGTCTGACTACGGGAGACTATGGCAACTTGTACTAGAGAATATCGATCTCAGTTATTTAAAGCAACGAAATCAACCCTTGCAAGACTCGTGTGTGCACAGATGCTGAAAATTTTAATGAGTATTAGTTTACTCCCGCGCCACTCGTCGCCAACCTTTGGTTGACTCCTCGCAGCACGGGGCTAATATTTTTGAGATTCACAATGATTGAATATTGAAAAGTGTATCCAGATATCTCTACAGTGATAGAGGATTTTAATTGAGTCATTCTCGTCATGGCTCATGAATAGACAAATTTTAGAGAGACAATAACACTAGATTAATTTATTTGACAGGGGCCTAGATTCAAGCGACTTTGTAGGAATAAATGTGGCACACTAGACCACAAAGTGCGCTATCGGAGTATCGGCGCCGCAACAACAAGGAAGTTGCTTATGTCAGAAAATATCGCCGATGGCAGGTAAAGCTTTTTTTATTATTAAAAAAAATCGATTTATATAGCGCGTATTACACATGTGGATGAGGGGGGTAGGAATGGCAGGTAAAGCCATTTCTGGGGCTACAGAACCCTCTCTCTTACTTACGTAAGAGAGTCGGGGAACGTGTGGTGTGCTAGTAGAGGACCCCAACGGTCTTGCCTTGGAGGAGATTAACGTTTGAAAGACCTGTGAGTGATGTATTTTTTTCTATCTTGTACAATGATGAATTGGTAGCTACACGTAAGTCAGACATCTGTACTCTACATGATTGAACACCGTGGATAGTAACTCAGAGTCAGTGTGGGTTTATTGAACAAAATTCAACGGATTGAAATGTTGCTCCATAGCTAAGTGTATAATGTTTAATGAACGTTTTAACCGTTTCGTCGAGACAGAAGTGTGAAGCTTGATGTAATGAATGACTTAAAATTTGTAGCAAAAGAATCGGGGGACGTAATTCAATTATCTCAATTGCCACAGGTTTAAGTAAACAAGAATTATCCGGTGGCCTGGAGGAATAGTAACAATGATTGAAGGGTGTATATAAATAAAACGTTTATCTCCCTGTTTCGATGAGCGTATTTAATTAACACCTTCAAACCCCTTCAACGCGTCAGTGGTAGCTGTGTTGTGCAGATAAAAACCATTTTCATATGAATATCGTAGGAATAGCTAATACAGAAATTTAAGCAGATCCATGGGAGATCCCGGAAGCTGCTTCGCCTGCAGGTGCGCCTCATGTGCGACGCGAGGCGACGCGGCGAAAATGAGGCCAGCAGGGGCGCCAAAATGCCTACCCTAATAGCCCTAATAAGCACGTGATCGTGTTGAACCATTCGACAAATTGTGGGGACTTGCAGGTCGTTGATCTAACTGGAATGCTCACTAACTGATCCGCTCGTCGTCCCCCGCAATGACGAGCAATTCCTCAGATTTTTGGTCCCCGCAATATGGGGCTGCTACTTACACGTCGCTCTCGGATACGCAAACACCTCTCTCACCCTCAGGATACTCATACACTTCCCATTCAGGTTTGGAGCATTCAACTTTATGCCCTTACTGTTACTCTGAACTACTTTTACAGATTCACAGCGTCTATCATCTGAAGGGGATGATAACGGCTCGGCGCAGCACATGAGGCGCATCACAGTCTCCCCGTCTCCATCACAGCAAAACTCAGATTCGGACGCGTACACCGACGATAATTCGATTGATGAGGTCGAAGCCACCCTCAACAATCTTGATGACGAATTTGACGATGCGGAGAACGCCCTCACGGAGTGGTCGCATGGCTCCTCGTCTGGCCCATCGTACACAGCGTCCAGGTCGTATACAGGAACCTACACGGGAACTTTTACGGGTACAGGATACACTGGTTCTCCATCATATGTATCTTTACCTCATATACGCTCTCCGCCATCGCCTCCTCCCGTCGACCCGCGTGCACGACTGAGCAAAATCACCGAAAAAACTGAAGAGTCATCACGTCCCAACTCCGGCGCATTTTCCACCAGGAGCACGCTGAGGCTTGCCAACCCCGCACCAGAGGCCTTCCGTCGTTCTATCTTGCTCTCAGGCACCACCTCGGCACATTCGCGCTCATCCACAGATCCCGGTGACCGCACTCTGCCACCTCCAGGCCGTGCCACTGAGCTCATAGCTGTGTTCGAAACAAACAGTCCTAGTGGAGGACACTCACGCACTACCTCTGCACCTGGTGTACGCCCGACTAGCCCTTACTATACCACTACGAGCTACGGGTATGGCTCGAGACCTTCATCTCCTTCCAAGTCAACCGGATCTTATACTGCGACTGACACAAGGCCTACCGGCTCTTCGTATCTCTCTCCAGCTCCCCGGCCGTCGAGCTCCTTTGATGGCACTTTCCGTTCGACGACCCCTGTAGGAACGTACAGTCGGGGAGTGGGGTCGTCATACCTCACTCCGAGCGCATATACGAGTCAGTCACCCAGTACATATAGCCGTACATACACTGGGACAGGGACAGACGCCCGGACGTATACAGATGGTCGCACCTACACCGGAACGGATGGACGGAGTCAGAGTGGAACGGAGACGCGCACATACACAGGGTCGGATTCGCGCACGTACACGGGGACAGACACGAGAAGTTATACGGCTACGGACACCAGGACCTACACCGGGACGGAGACTGGAACATACACCGATACCTACACTGGCACAAACACCAACACCGGTACTACCCCGATATCAACTCTTCGTCGTCCGCAGACCTCTCCTCGTTCTCCGCTTACCTCAGTTCGCAACATCGTAGCTCTTTGGAAGGAGCGTACACCCACAAACAAGTCTCCCACGAGGAGAGCTGCGACCAGCGTATCACCTCCCCCAGATGGCGAGGGCCTGTTTGGAATCAGGCGGAGGGCTCAGCGCGCAAATACCCAACTTCAACGCCAAGATCCAGTCACTCCCGTCCGGAAGGTTGACACCGAGACTAGTAGCATGCGTAACGGGCACCTTCCACCTGGGCTGGACGTTGCAGATTTACTTCCCTACACGCAAAGTAACGAGGCGGTATGCGTTTTTGATCTAAACATTTTTGGTTGAATCTGACTTTGCACCTATTTGACTACAGCCTCTCCATATCGGGTTACTTTGGTATCTCAATGTGCACGACACTGCACCCTTTCGTTGGCAAAGATGCCAGGCGCTTCTGTATCCTCAGCTGCTCCTCCTTTCATGGCTGTCTCCTGGAGGCGGACGCGGTATTGTGGCGCTCGATCTCCTAAATTGTACCAGTGTGCAGTCGGCCCCTTCTCCCACCCATCCAAGCGCAAGGGATGACATTGGAACGATTGCTGCAAAGTCGCAGGGTTCGGAAAGGGACGGACAAACTCTGATGGACATGCTTGTGCCTTTCCACATGCTGTATGCAGATGGTGTTGAGAGGCTGGCAGCGGAAAGCCTTTTGGAACGACAGAAATGGGTAAACCGCCTTTGGTGCGTTGGGTTAGTTAAATCTACTATCATATACTGATATTTTCCCTCTTCGACAGGGAGGCGGTGAACCGACCCGTTATATTGCCAGACTCCTCGTCAGTTACCCGCTCGCCGACGGGCTCGATCAGAACAATTCTTTCCATCGACAGTCGTACGAGTGTATCAAGTACCGGCTCTCGATCGACCGTCTACGTTCCGCCTCTGAGAACGCTACCTTCGATCCCTGACTTTTCCTCCAACGTCTCGTCCACCTCCTCGCGGTCTCGTGGCCTTGGTCGGCGTGTATCTCTTGTGTCTTCACATCACACTCGGACCGTCGATGACACTGTCATATCCAATCAGGAATATGTTTATCCAGGGGACCCACGCGCTATCCAGCCGGCTAGGACTGGTTCGCTCCTCAGACGAAGCGGATCAATGACTGACTTGGACGCTGAGTTTGCGTCGGCCGTGACGCGCGCCCGGGGTGCAAAGCCTGGCCTTGGCTTTGCCAACCTTATCTTCGGTTCAGGATCACCCGTGACGATATCCAGTGGCCCCAATATGGGACGCAACGTCACAATAACTCCGCCGCCGAGCTCTGGGAGGGGAAGTGATCGGGCGCGTTCTGAGGTGTCGGACGAGCAATTCTTCAGTGCAGGCTCATCGGAAGCCAGGTCATCGTACTACTCTCAGGGGAGTGGGGGGAGTGGGTTTTCGTCGGAACTACGCACATCAACGGGGCCCAGGACCGATGGAACCTCCTTCCTTGGCTCCACGACCGGGACCGGGACGCACCTTACACCCTCGAGCGCGATGTATACACGGGATAGCTCAGATTCGTACGTCGGAGACTCTCAGGACTCCCTCACGTATACAGGCACCTCCCCTTCCACGCTCTCGCGTACCAGAGAGGTTCGGCGAAGGAGGCAAGGGGGGAGCAGTTCCAGATCACAATCGACATACACTGATGGGTCCTCGGAGAAAGAGCAGTCAAATGGAAGCTATACAAATGGGAGTTACACAAACGGCACATATACACCCGACAGCGGCACCCAGACGTTCGACTCGAGGAGCTACGGTAGCGGCAGCTTCACGCCGAGCAGTGGCAGTTACACATACGACAGTCGAAGCTACACTACCAATAGTGGTAGTTATACGCCAGGCAGCTACTCGAGCGGAAGTTATACGCCAGGTGGTGGCTATTCGACGGAGAGCAGTGGGATTTACAGTGGTGCTGGCACTTTTACGCCTGATGACTCGAACGAAACTGGTTACGATATCTGCCATTCGTCTGACTTCACCACTACACAGTTGATCACCAGCAGCGACGATAACCTGACGCCACTGTCCTCGACTCTCCCTTCGGAGGATGCTGTATCAGAGCGTGCGGTATCGGTACACGCAGTATCGGACGTGGCATCCGAGCTTGAATCCGAGCACTTCCTGACTGCATCGCAAGCAAGCACGGAGTATCTCAGCGCCAGGAGTCCCTCGTTGAAGGGTTCAATCAGGTCATACCAGGGATCTGAAAGTTCATATGCGTCGTTCCCGAGTATCCCTTCGGAGGTAGGGTACAAGACAGCAGACACAGGGTATTCACATTATCGCTCCCTCTACGAACCTACGCCAGGCACTGAGTACGTGACTGCGGAGATTTGCCCGACGATCCCCTCCGAGCAGAACACCCCTACGAGGTCCGTCCGGAAGCTTTCACCCCCACTATCCGTTGTGAAGTTGGAGTCTGAGACGGGCGCAAAGAGTGTATTGGGTTTACCCTCGGCACCACCTTCGGAGATGCCGTCGATTAGGTCCCCAATCCGGTCTCCGTCGATGTTCTCTGAGGTTTTCCCTGCTCTACCAGCCTCTGTACCAACTGTCACGGCCAGTGAACTGGCACCGTCACCTTCACCGCCACTCCCCCCTCTGCCGCCCTCAGTCTCAACTATGGCCAGCATTCAATTAACGCCGTCACCCTCACCGCCACTTCCCGCCTTGCCGCCCTCTGCAGCATCCGCTGTCTCCATCGCGCTGACTCCATCGCCTTCACCGCCACTTCCTCCGCTGCCCACTTCAATGCCTTCTCTGTCTCCTCAACCGTCCCTGTTGACGCCGACAGAAGAGTCTCCTGATGTAGTCACCCCTACCTCCTTCCGTTCGCCCTCTCACCTGTCAACTCCGAGGGCTCTTTCGTCATCCGGTCTCTCAAGTAGCATCCCAGCACTGTCCTCAACCATCTCATCTTCTTCGAACGTTACCCCGTCATCGTTAGTTCTATCAAGCTCTCCAGTGCCATCGGAGTATCCGACTACACTCGCTCCTCGCCTGTCTTCTAGCCCAAGTATCTCATCCGTTTCAAGCCTTAGTGACCTGACCCCGCCTTTCACTGCCACGCCCCCGCCCCCGCCGAGCCCACAGCGTTGGGCGGAGGAGAGTGATGTCTCATACGATTCCTCGCATTTGGCACCATCACCCTCAGTGATGTCCCTCGCTGTCAATGAAGGCGCGGATACCTCATTCGAAACATCGTTCCTAAGACCCAGCAGGTCAGGTGTCTCGTCTGTTGATCGATTGAGTGCCATTCCAGAGACCCCTACGACCATGTCGTCGATGCCGCCGCGCTCGCTGCTGCCTCAGTTGACGCCGGTACCGATGGGATCGTTGTCGATATCGTCCTCCTCCGATGCTCTGACGCCGTCTAGCTTGTCGTTATCCGCAGCACCAGCACGCAGGTCACCGTTGTCGCTGGCATCAATTTCACCTGCGCCCGTTACAAGGTCGCCTCTGCCAACATTGACGGCAGTGCCCACGATGTCGTCCAGCATGGCTTCGTCGTCTGACATTGACACTCCCTCTTCCATGGATGTGACTACACCAAGAACATTTTCACTGTCAGAGTCGTCTTTGTCAACTTTAGGACCATATGAGGCGCTACCTTTGTCGCTGGAATCGTCCGCGGATGTACGAACGCCTTCAGATATATCTTTGTCTGAAGGGCCGGGTACCCCATTGGCCAGGGCGGCATCAAATGCATCAACTTTGTCATTCCGCTCGCAATCCTCCCTCAATTCATCAGTCTTCGATTCGCGATCACTGCTGGAGGATGAAGATGAAGAGGAGGAGATAGGCAACGCATCAACAATTCCATCTTTGTTGACGACACCGTCGCAACATGCACGCGAAATGGTGAGCATTATTATTTTTTTTTATAGAATTCTACTACAACTGACTTTTTGATGCAGCTGTCTCCATTTTCCTTGCATGAGTCATCCCTTCCAACGCCGCAAGGCTCGATTGTGGTCACTCTTTCGACGCCACAAGGATCTGCGCAGACCAGTCAGTCAAGCCTTAGAACGCAGACGTCCGAGAGCGTTCCAACAGAGCGTGATCTATCTCGTGATATCGATCGCTTAGTGGACGACCTTCGTCGGTATGATGATGCGAGGGGGAATGAAAATAGGGAGCTTGCAGATAATGTACGGGCTCTTCGTGACGAGTTGCAGGACCTTTCAGACTATTTGCACCGAACCCCGCCGCCCCCACCTCAAGTCATTCATCAGCATATCGTGCAGGCAGCACCTCAGGAGGCTCAACAAGCACCAGCGGCAGCGGCAGTAACCATACCTCAGCGCACCCCAGTTGCTCTTGTGGACAGGATGGTCGGAAGTAGTCCCATGCCACTGTCTGTCCCCCCTCTTCCTATGGGTCCCCGCGAGATGAGTGTGAGGTCTGTCCAATTGTCGCGCGCCACAAGTTCAGCCAGCAGCATCGGGTCTTACCTGTCCTCGCACCACTCGGACGATGATTATCTCATGGAAGGTTCCTATATGGACTCACCACTGCCTTGGCTAGCGCCGACGATCTCTGAATCCGACAACTCTGAATCATCATCAATGTTTTCAGAGACAGAGACGTCAGTATCTCCTCCGTATCCTGACAGCTCTGAATCTTCAGTCCAACCTCCACCCGCATCTCCCACTCCGTCGTCTACTCCGTCGTCTTCTTCATCTTCATCAGTCTCTACAGCTCGCCAAGCACCAGTCACTCCTCCGGATCTTTTTGGGCCCCTCGGTGAAATCAGAGCACAGATCGAGGCACTTGCTGAAGGTCAGAGAAGTACGAATGACGTGCTCAATATTCTCCAAGGCCGACCTAGTTTCGAGGTCCATGACGATACAGAACTAAAGGATCGCCTAGACCGTATCGAAGATCTGGTTCAAAGGCTCATCAACCAGCCTCGAAATGAGCCCCAGATAGTCTATGAGCAATATCCTGCCCCTCCGCTGTCGTCTCTTGGTTCGGATATCAGTCTGGGTAATCTCCAAGATCGCCTTCGCAGCTTCGAAACTGAAAGCATACGTGCGCCTGTGCCGACCCGGGAAGGCCCGTCGCTTGTCGAACGATTAGAGGAAATCCTTGCAGCAGGTGTGAACCTGCCACCGCCAGAAATACAGCCACCTCCCTCCCTCGTCAACCTTCACTTCAGCCGGAGGCAGAGAAGGACCCTCAGTCCTGTTTCAATACACACCATCCCTGTGCGACCGGAGTCTGAACCCCCACTCCCCCAAGCTCACACCAGACCAGTGCGAAATGTCCCTCGTCGTAGGGCTCCCCGCGCCCCTCTGCCCCGTGATGTACCTGCTGCAGTTGACGAGGAGGCCACCCCTCAACAGATGTCCGCCCCTCTGCCTGAGCCTCAACAACAGCCAGAGCCCCCTCAACCGCAGTATGTTCCTCCTCCCCAGCCTCAAGAGCCACCGGCTATTCCTCAAGCAGAGCCCGACATCGACTTTGAGCGTGAGGTTCGAGCACGTCGCGAGAGGGTACCTAATCGAGGGCCTCCTCCAGCTCCTCCCGTGGTAAGTCGTGCCTTGTAGAAACTGCGCCGTTACTGATATTGCTCCCCAGTCCAACCTTCACGGTCCTCCCCGTTCGCAAACAGCACCTCCCCCCGGGGAAGAACTAGGACAGAGTTGGTACCGTACACCTGTACCCAGCGGTGGTATGCTGAATATCCCCGGAACTGCACGACCTTCGGTACGTCGCCCCCGTCTTATGGGAATTGATCACTCATACCGCATTCGTAGGGTGCTCCCGCCCCTGCTCCTGGTGTTCCTGCTCCTACTACGGCTGCCCCTATGCCCACGCAGAACGTCGGTCAACAGTCACAAAGTTCGAACCGAATTCCATACATGCCAATGCCGCCTGGACCGGTCAGTTGACTCTTTTCTCCATTTCTTTTTTCACAGCATTTATTCTTAAACTAAAAGGTTATCGTTCAACTACCTCCGGTATTTGACAACATGATGGGATTGCTTCGGGTAAAGTTTTGGTCTCTTTTTCCCCAGATTGAATATCATTACTCAATCGGATGTAGGAAAACCGTGACGCACAAAATGCGTCTGTAGAGCAACAGCGAGAACTGATGCGTTACATGAGAGCTCTAAATGACTGGCTCGCCCGTGACACCAATGACCGCCAAAACGAACTGCAGGGGCTGAATGCTCGTGTTGATCGTTTGAGGCAAGATATTTTGGATATTCAAATTCATGGTACGCCACCGTGTCATCACACTAGATCTTCTCACTCATTATTTTAAGTTCTCCCCGAGGCGAGCGAGCGTAGTGTGTCTTCGTCATCTAGAAGCGAGCAAAGTTCAACTCCTTCACCCCTTGGTCCAGCTCGCGATCCTTTTAGACCTCCTATGCCTCAGCCACAGCACCAAGGCCCAGGTATTCAGATGCCTCAGCCACAACACCAAGGGGGGATGATGCAAATGCCTCAGCCACAGCACCATGGGCCAGTCATACCACCCATGGTTGAAGGACATCTACCACCAGGATTTGAGCCGTACCCTGCACAGGATGGTCCTGTAATCCCGGACTATCCTCCCCGTGCAGCTTATCAAACGCCGATGGGTGGGACGGTACCCTTCATTCCTCAGATGTCGCCGATGCCACAACATGCACACAATCTGACGCCAGCTCCGCAAATTCCTATGGATGGTTACGGCAATTTGCCAGGGCCCATGCCAAGTATTCAAAGACCGCCCACTGCAGATCATGTTATCCCATTCATCCCCCCTGGTCATGATGGGAGAAGTTCTCAGTCGCCGCGCCCCGTTCCAGCCCCATACCCTGCTCCAGCAATCATCGAAGTGTCAGGCTCTCCGAACAGCAGCAGTACTGAGACTGACCACAGCAGCCCCAGCGCAAGCACTAGAAGTAGTGCAAGCAGCCCATCACGTCATGATGAGCGGGATGGCGGGAGGCGGAGTCATACACCACGGAGGAGCAGCAGTGGTAGAACAGGGGCAAGTGGTCGGACAAGGAGGTCTGAATCTCCCCGCGGGCGCAGGACACCACGGTCTCATACCAGGTCGTCCTCTAGTCGTGGATCGTCCAGATCACCACATCATGTCACAATCAACATCCCTCCGCCAGTGGTACAAGTACCACCCCAAGGACAAGGTGCACCAGTACAGCAGGGACCCCAAATCGAACAATTACCACAGGTGCCTATTTACCAACATGATCCAGCCAACCCGCCGCCGCCGCCTCCCGTGGTAATAGTTCCAACGCATACCAGCGGCCACCACTCGGATGATCGTCATCACGAAGCCCCTCTACCTCACCAGCCAGCACCCATTATTATAAATCAGCCTCCAGTCCAATTCCCTCAAACTATAGGTGCTCCCATTGGCCCACCTGGTGCGCTTCCAGGTCAAATGCCTTATCCACCGGAGGCGCCAGTAGTCCCACCAGTAATGATGCCTTCCATGGGTTACCCAGCCACGCAAGGCGGGGCTATTTACCTTGAACGACCCGAGTCATCTCGCACATCAAGTCGTTCGAGTCGAAGTCGCAGTCGCGGGGACAGTCGCAGCCACGGTCGGAGTCGTAGTCGGAGTGGGCGCCACAGCGACAGTCGAAGTCGAAGTCATCGCAGTCGAAGTCCTGACCGTCGCCAGCAGCGCTACGATTCCCAACCACAGGCTCAGCTACAAATGCCGCAAGTTGTGCCACAGGCTCAGCCTGCACCGATTATTATCCAAACCTCTGGACGTGACCGATCTCGATCTCGCTCTGACAGATCTCGCTCTTATTCACCCCATCATGCTCCTCCACCAACAATGCACTACGTTCCATCAGGAGGAATCCCAATGACGGGGGGTGTTCCGATGACTGGTATTCCAATGACCATGGGGACGCAGCCTATGTACCCCATGCCGGGTCCACAGCCGGGTCAGGGTGGCGTCGTTGTCCTCCCTCAAGCAAGGAGTAGGAGTAGCAGCAGGAGTAGCAGAAGCCGGAGCAGCCATCGTCGCGGCAGAAGTAGAAGCAGGAGCAGGAGCCATAGTCGTGGACGAGACCCAATTATTATTCCGGGCGCCAGCCAGCCAGCAACAATTATCCAGCAGCCACCTACACAGCTACCTCCGGGCACTGTCCTGATGCCTTCTGGTGTTGCCCCGTCTGGAATGGCGATGGGTCCCGGCATGGTACCCGCAGGTTATCCTGGTATGGGGCCTAGCATGGTTCCTGTTATGGGTCCCGGTATGGGTGGGCAGCCGCCAGTCATAGTTCAGCAGCGGTCGTCTGGATCGCGAAGCCGCTCTCATTCGCGTGGCAGAGATCATGTAATTGTTCAGCCAAGCACCTTCCCAGACCCCGGGCGCGGCAGGACACATTCCTCTAGAGGCCACCATCGCTCTCGGTCACCCCACCGCTCGCGTTCTCGCCACCGATCCCATTCTGATCATCGCTATCCTTCCTACCACCGATCCCATTCCCATCGCTCTCGTTCTCCGCGCCATGGAACACAGAATGTCGGGCAACCTCAGAGTTTCCATCCAAGCGCACACCCCACAGCGCCAATCATTTTACCAAGACCTCGGTCCTATTCACGTTCGCCTCGTCGTGGACATCGTCGTCGATCATATTCTCGTTCCAGAAGCCGCACTCCTCCAAGGCGCCATCACGAATATCACAGCCCGTCCCGCTATCCACGGTCTCGCAGTCGATCTCCTAGATATTCTCGACGGGCTCGGTCGCCATACATGCATGACGATGGAAGAAGAGGTTATAGATATCCTTCCCCTCGCCATATGTCAGACCATCCTAGCCACCCTCGTAGCCGCCCTCGCAGTTACTCGCCTTTGGATTATGGTGACAGTCGGCGAAGACCCTACCAACCGAGGCCAAGGCGCCGTTCTTCGCCTCCCAGCTCTGCTTCTAGTCGGCGGACAAGATCGTCAACCCCTCCTCGACGCCGAAGACCCCCTGGCCATCGACGAGCGTCAAGCCAGATGTCAGAGCGACGCCCTGGTCATCATAGAGCGTCGAGCCAGATTTCAGAGCGACGCCCTGGCCATCGCCACTCGGACCATAGTTCTCCTTATACCCCGCCTCGCTCTCATGCTCATCGTTTGGGGCAAAGCCGCTCCCGCACTCCAACTCGCTCGCACCCAACCTATGCCACGGGGCGTAGCGGGTCTGCAACTCCAACTCGTATGCCACCGAGAACCTTTTCAAATGTTCCTATTGAAGTCGTTACCCCAACGACAGCTGGATCTCATCAGCGCCCTCCCACAATAATGCCTCTTGAGGAGCCCTTGCACGAGAGACATGGTCGAGTGCCACATGGAAGAGAGCGCTCCCAATCTGGTAATTACTTGCCAAAAATTGGTTTCCTTTCGTACTGAATCAACTGCACCCAGGTCCCCGCGAGGATTTCACACATTCTCACTATCCCGAACCAAGCGAATCAGAGCATGATGGACCGAGTCGAGGACCCCCTGTGGGTCACCCTCATTCAAGCGGACGGTCGCAGCACACCCAGATTCACGACGAAGGTGGACCGAGTCGCCGTCCAACTATCAGCCACCCTCATGCGAGTCCTCGGTCGCAGCCGAGTGAGATTGAAGATGATGCTGGTGTCAGTCGCCATCCGACTGTTGTGCGCGTTCCATCAGGAAGAAGTCACGCACAACATCCAGCAGACTCGATCCATCACATTCCCCCACCATCGCACTCTATACTTTCGCCCCCTCAGGATCGTGAAGCTGGTCCATCAGATGAAGATGATCATCCACTCCACGATGGTGGTCACCCGCTCCCTGTTCCCAGTCAAGCTCCCAGCCACCGTACATATTCTCTTGGACGTCGCCCATCCAGTGTTAGATCCCATCGCCCCGTCACGCCTCTGCCCGGTGAATTCTCAGATGCAGAGAGGGAACGTGAGCGCGCTCATCGACTTGAAGATGCAGAAATGCATCTGCAAAATGCCACCCATTCTCTTATAGCAGCTGACGAAGCACGTGAGCACGACTATCGCCGTAATGAGGAGGATCGAGAACGAGTATTCCAGGAAGGAGAGGAGCGGCGTCATCGTGAAGCAAGAGAACGCGCCGAGCTTGTCTGGCGAGAGCTCAACGATCGACTCGCCGCTCTCCCATTACCTGCTCCAGCCCAACCACCTCGTGCGGAAGAACATGTAGATGAAGTAGCTGACACTGGTGGTGACACAGGCGGCGATGCAGGCGGTGATGGTGCCTCTATCCACTCCGTGATGCAGCAGGCGGCATCTCAGCACGCTATCGATATACTGGACACGGTCAAGGCGGAGCGGGATGAATTCGCTCGTGAACGGGAGGCTGCTGCGCGCGAACGGGAGATGCTGATGGAACAGGCAGCGATGGAGCGGCAACAGATGGCAGAACAGCAGGAACTCCGTATTAAAGCATTGGAGGATGAGCTTGCAGCGGTGCGCGCTGAGCTTGAGAATGAAAAGCAGCAAAGGACGATGATGGAGACGGAGCAGCGAGAACAGGAGAGTAAGGCACTCCAAGAGCATGATGAAGCTGTCCGCAATCAACTTGGTGACATCACCAACTTGGTCCAGGATCAACGTGATGCGCACGAACAGAAGAGGCAACTCATGGACGCTCGTTGGGAGGAGAAGCAGCTTCGCCGTGGGGACAAAGACCAGAAGATGAACGACCTAGAAGCGCTGGTCCGAAAGCTATCCCAAGACATGGAAGAAACGCGAGACCTGGCGTTGGAAGCGAAGATATCGAGGGAAAGGGGTCCAAGTAATCAACTTTCTTCGTTTACGAAAACCCCTACTAACGCTGCGTTAGATTTAGAGGATGTGATCAAAACTCTACAAGAGCAAAATGCTGCACAACAAGCAATGCTGAACGAGTTGTCTCAAAGTTCGTCTTATGCCGTTCATTCGATCCTTTTACACTGATTTCCAACTCTGTTAGGCTGGCGCGAAGACTGTGCTCGTTATCATCAGGAAACAATCGAAAGTGTTCAGTCGACAGCCAACCAGCAAGTTCATTTCAATGTCCAAGGAGTACGTCACTTCCTTGTTATTAAAATCCTTAACCTAACTCGTACTTGAAGTATTTGGACGAATTTAGCAAAGCTCTTGCTTCAGAGGTCCGTATGTTGCTTGGCGAAGTCGGTAAACTACGTGAAGAGCGCCGAGGTTTGCAACAGTATGTCCTCCCTAGGCTGAATATTTGCCAGAGCTAACGTACTTCTTTTTCAGTGAAATGGGATATCTGCTGTGTATGAAATCGAAATATGGTCCTGGTGGTGAATTCGATCCAGAATGGTTAGTATGACAGCAATGTTTTATTTATGGTGATGCCAACTAATCTCTTTTCAGGAGGCCCGCACCTGGCGCACCAGGAGGACCACCTCTCGACCCTCCTCAGCCGCCCCCAGCTGAGCCACCTGCACCCGAAATTCCACCTCCAGCCAAGCCTGGCTGGCGCAAGGTTACACCACGGGCTCCCCGCACGCGCAAGGCTAAGAAGGAGGCAGCTCCTGCCCCACCGCCGCCCCCTCAGCCCCAACCAGGACCGTCATACGTTAGCTATGGGTATGACTCCAGGCGATCGTGGAATACTTGGCAACGTAAGCTGTTGATTCTTCCATTGAAGTGCTACGACTAACGGAAGGCCCACTCGCTATGTAGCCGACGTTACTCAGCACCCCAGTACACCATCATCTCCAGCCCCGGCGGCACATTTATTGGTTCCAGACGTACAAGAGCGGGGTCTGTTCGGACCAAGGTCTCCTTCCAGTTCAATTCATCGAGGCTGATCATGTGTTGAAACGTGGCCTGTGTATGGCCCTCATTTTACGAACATCACGACCTCTCATTTCGTATCTACTGTGATGACATGCTCTCTTGCGATGCTTTCTTGATTGTTTTCCCTATCTATGCCTATATGCTACTCTATATCTCTGACAATCTACTCTCCTTTATGTATGTTACATATATACCAACTATATCAACCACCGAAATAAAGTTTTTATGATCACGGCGCCTGACACTTCGGGAACTAGAGTCGTCGTAATTCAGGCTAAAAATATGACAGAATCCTTTGCTCCTCGATGACCGACAATCTTGAACAACGAAGCTCCATTGATCATGGTAGCAACAATCTCATAGGCCGATCCGAGGATGTTGGAGTTGAAGACCCCCTACGAGATGAAGATGCTCGTCGAAACGAGGCTTTGAGAGTAACGCTCTTGCAGCAAATGCACGATATTCTGTCACAACATGATTCTTCGGTCAACCCAGAACCTCCACGCTCCTTATTCGCTGGGTCTGTCGCAGATGGACTACCCAGAGGTCTCGATCACTATCCTTCACGCCATCGTAGACATAACCATCCTTCATCTCAACTCACCCAAGAAGAAATTAGGCCATTCCAAGGAACATCTGAGCAACCCCATGGTGCATCACATTGGATCCCTCGCTGTTTGTCGATCCTCACTCTGCATCAGGTTGGTATCCACCCGTCGACGATCCGCTCCACTCAGGCTACCGTACCCAATCCGAAATCCAACCAACTGTCGTACAGTTTCCTCACGAGGTGCTTGACCCCGCGGTCGAACTTGTACAGGTACGCCCGAATACCTTTGCCGTGCTCGCTGCTTAGTGGCTTTTCATAAATTCAGGATATTCGTCTAGGACAGCGTGCCGTTGCAGAGCAGCAGCACGAGTTCACACAGTCCATGCAGATAATCAATGACCAGCTGGAGCGTATGGTGGAGCAACGAAATGTGAGGGTGAACGAGATGTGTGCGCAGCTGGAGAGCCTGCGTACAGATATTGGGAGGATGTATCGGGGGACACATTGTTAGTAGGTGAGGGTAGTGATTTTGCGAATTCACTGAACTTACTGAGGCTTCTATTCTCAGAGATGCGAAACGTCAAACCAAGCGTGTCAAGATATATGGGTGGGACACTGATGCTTCTTACACATAACATGACAAGATCCTAGGAAAGACCAACTGGTAAGGGCTCAAAATCTGAGGCGGCGCCGAAGAAATTAACAATCTCAATGTCAGTTCTCATAGCTCGAATGTGATGTCGACGGGATCGGCGCGTTTCGTTCTGCCACATTATTGATGACTAGTGCAGGGGAGATATGTTCTGTACTCACTCGCGGTAAATGGTAAAGGTTATATCTGCAGGTTCAATCGCACGCTTTCTGCCACTGCCAAGATATGAACAGCTGGATGATGCGCTTATGCTGGTTGTATACTCATGTAGCGCCATTCTCGTGGTAATCAACGAAGTAGATGTCCTCTGCACCCGGAATTATTGCCCGCTTATTGTCTTCTGGCCCACCACCGACTGCGCGCTTATTCTCATGGTAACCTTCGAACTTGATATCCACTGCATCTAAAAACGTCTTTCAGTAGGATTTATCGTACTCAGACAACTCAGACGACACTCACCAGTAATGGTGCGCTTGCCTATCTCGTGGTGTCCAGAGAACTTGATTTCCACAGGCCCGATTATCGGGCTTCCCTTATCTGTGGACTTGTCAACATGGGGACTGTCCATCGAACTGGGTGTTCGCACCATCATTGAATGCACGTTTGTTCTCGTGATAACCCTCGAACTTGATATCTGCTACATTCGTCAGCGAAGATAACTTACTAGCGGCAAGCAGCGTCCTCACCAGCGACCATTTTGATCTTTTGATTCTTGGGAAGCTTTATTTCTACAGGACTGGCTATCAAAGGAAACATGAGAATCGTTGGTTTTTCGTAGAACATGAGAACCCCTACTTGCTACGCCGCGCTTGTTCTGGTGGTATTCGGAGAACTTGATTTCCACTGGGTTTACCGTAGAGGTGGGGGCGGCCAATAATAGAGCGACGTAAATGCTTAGGAATACAAACGCGAGCCTCATCATGAAGATTATTTGTCTATCGAGGTAGAGAGTTGTGGGAGAGCTATATTCCTTGCCTTACTCTTATAGGCCCTCGAGTTACCTAGTGTTCACATCATTCTATCATTAAAATAAATATTTTGGATTCTAATAGTAAGCACCGTGGGTTGTTCAAATAATGGCCCTCGGCCTCGGACCTGTATAGGTGCGTGGTTCTCATTCTGGTACCTTTCTGCAAACTGATTATCTGGATGTCAATCTTCTGCGTCCAAATCTACCTAGCACATCTAGTTTTAGTGACCCATGCTGTTAGTCGGAGATTTAGCGGTTGAGTCGGATCTGTACTCACACCGCGGCTGTCAGCCATACTTGTACCTCGACATCTCCCAGCTTCACGTGAACTTCGTAAATTAGGTGTCGTTCCTTCCAAGTTGTTAAGGTATACTTTTCATCCTCTTGGCTGTCCCCCCGTATTGCGTCCCGAATGATTCCTGGCCCAGCAGATCCAGCCCACCACACTTTGCTCGACAAAAGAGAGGATGAGGTCGAGGGAGATGAACTTACATATCCCGTCTCGGCCGCACAAAGGAAGAAAAAATCGACTCGCCATGTTACGCTACCTCTCTGGGCTGTCGTTTTCTTCGTTATCCTACAGATAACTTGCTTCTCTGTTTTGATCCACAACAAACTACAAGGACCTTGCTATCCCAACCCTCAATTGCTTTATTGTAAGTCTACAGAAGATATTTATGTGCGGTTTTCGTTACCGATTCCATCTATCAACAGCCCCAGCACAGGACCTCATCGAATATGAAGTCGTTAAGTTCCACAGCGGGACTTTTGGCGGAGAGCAACCCGATGTTTATAGTGGCTCGCCCTCCGACGAAGTTGACCAAGCCTGGTCAGATCTTTACAACTGTAAGTATTTTTTTGTCGTGGAGGTGTTAGCCGACGCGTTTTAGTTGGCATCTCGGAAATTACAGAAGACCAAGCTCAGCGGCTTGTGAACGCAACCAAAGAGGTCAACCCCGGCAAGAAGGACTATATTATCGGAATAGATGTTTTTCATCAACTACATTGCCTGGTGAGCATAGGTAACACTATTCCTCGCCTTGCTCTGAGCTCATCTTTTGCCAGAATTTCATCCGAAAGTCACTTTATCCTGGTATTTATTCGCGAGAAAATAAGGAAGTAAAACGCTGAAAGAATTTATCTAGACTACTACAAAACAGACAATGCTACGGAGACTCCCCGGCAGCGCGAAATTCATCTTTCCCATTGCGTCAACTCTATCCGCCAGTCGCTCATGTGCTCCGCCGACATCAGCACCATCGTCTTCAAAGAGCCTGCAGGAAAGAACCCTCAATTTGACATCTTACATAGTTGTCGTAAATTCGATAAGATAAAAGAGTGGGGAATGCGCCACCAGGCGACGACGTTACCCCTTCCGAGCGGAAATGGAGGGCATATGGGTAGCCACGTCTAATATTTGGATTAATTTTCTTTCTTTCTTCGTAGTATAAAGGAAATCGGATTTGACGGTGCACTCCTGACGCTTCATGACTTACAATACCTGTCCTGCAGCTACGGGCCGCAGTTCTAAAAATAAACTACCCCGGCCAGACCATGCTGTCGTTGAAACTTCAGCAACAGGACCATGTGTATAGCCTCGCTTTAAATTCGACCACAAGCTTCCGTTTCCTTTTCTCTGGAAAGTGTCAAGGTCACAGCCGGTGATGATTTTAGCAAATCATGTCGAGGTAATTCCTATTGGAATTGAACGTTTGAACCTCCGTCAGGAGCCCAGCCTGGTAATGCCACAAAACGCAAAATTTCGCTGGAATCCAAAGAAGAAAATTCCTAGAAGATATAGCATGAATTTTACTTTATAAGTTGTCGTCAATAAAATACTTGTAGGAATATTATAGCTAGATTTTGTAGTGATGCCATTACTAGTATCCGAGTCTGTTATCTGAGACAGATTGTCACCCTACAGCTTTCCGATTCGTTCACTTCATGTCTAGATGCCACATCGTCATAAATTTTAATCATGCTCGTGTGACCCAATACTAATGCGACTCCAACGTAGTCGATGTAGATTCCGAATTCCCGCCTTTCGCAGCGGCATGAATCATAAGATGCTTCTTGTTTGCTGATCGGGTGTCTAGGTATGTAGCCCATCAAAGAATCGATGTCACCTGTTGGTCCACTTCTGTCCACTTGCCGCATTGAGTGACTACAACACCCTCTCATCCGGTCCTGAACTCCTGATTTCGGAATGGGACCTTCTACGACGTCGAGAGTAACCTTGATTTCCGCCAGGTTTTTCTGACTGGAGGGCATGGGTGTACATGTAATAGCAGCCCTCGGGATCGGATATCTTAGACCCGCGTATGTTCAAAGTGAGTCCAGAACTGCCTTTGGGAGACTAACAAACGGCGATCATATTGCAGAAATAGTAGTACGAAATATTCTTCTGAACCAGCAAGTGAAACGCTCAACTGTGGTTTTGCTCCATCGGCTACGACACTTGGGAATGAAACTTTGTCGACAATTCGAATTCTTGGCCTCAATATCTAGCAGCTCAACCCTAGGCCCTCAAAAATGTTTTTCGTACATATTTTTAGTTTGAGGTGGGTGATGGGACCCATTTGGAGGTACTCGAAACTAAATCTTACATTCAAGATCAACTACAACTGCATTTTTAAGACCATCTTTTGGTCATGTCTTTCTCGTTTACTACATTTTCTGGACTTACTCAATTTTTTACGCATTATGATAAAACGCTTTTGGTCGAAGGATCGAGCTCACAGCGATGAAATGGCGTGAAACAGGTACGTTCCCATGATATTCAATGTTCATACATCAATTCTTAAACAAAAAACTTGGACTGAAACCTCAAGACGGTAAACGAAAAAGAGCTCTCCACTTGCATTTTGAGATATTTCTCTCAGGTCGAGGCCGGGTGCCTGTAAAGGCATTAGCGGTTGAATCGGCTGAAATTCTTTTACCATGAGCTCACTCTTCATATTTCACAAACGAGATATCTGGGGTCAGTGCCCGTTCCTGCTTCCTTCTGGAATTGGTTAGCGATTTTGGGTGCCGGAGCACTAGGAAATTGACTTACTCATGGTAATCATTGAACTGAATGTCAACCGCATCTACTGCGCGCTTTGGTTTCCTGCCAAACCATCAGTCAGTAGATCTTTGGCTGATATTTCTCTGTGTACTCACTCTTCGTAGGTAGTGAACGATATATCCGGATTTAAGCCTCGCTTGGCCGGCTTGGTCCTAATTTAACGTTTTAAAGCACTTCAACGTCAAATGCTGATAGTAAACTTACTCATGATATTCGCTGAACTGAATGTCAACTGCGTCTACTGCACGCCGAACTGGCTTGGTCCTGTAATTCGATCACGGTGAATATTGTACCTTTTCAATTTTTAGCATCTTACTCATGGTAATCCTTGAACTCGATATCCACAGCTCCTCCTCCAGAACGCTTTAACTGTGGCTTTCTATGTGGGATTAAAACGAGGGTAGGCTATGCCTCATATTTTTCTTACTCATAGTAGCCGCTGAATGAAATGTCAGGCACTGTACGCTTGGCCACTTGCGGTTTTCTGTCGCAGCGTCAGCGCATGCGGTGGTTATGTAGGATTTTTCTTACTCATAGTAACCGCTGAATGTAATGTCTGGCACTGCACGCTCGGCTGGCTTCCTGAAACGACGTCAAAAAGTGAGTTCGTGGTTGTTATGAACGACCTACTCATAGTATTTTTCAAAGGAAATGTCCACAGTGTCTTCACCTTTGACGGGAGCCGCTGCTGAAAGAGCGATAAAGACACTGAGGAAAACAAAGGCAAATTTCATGGTCGAGAGGCTTCCTGAGGCTGATACTTAGTTGTCGAGGAGGAAAGTTACTTGGAAATTGCGGGAACTCACTTCTCTTTTATAGTGCAACCTCAGCCCATTTTTGGTGGTACCGGTGCGTGATCTAATTATCATTATTATCCACTTAACTCTCTATCATGGATATTCTTGACGTATAGTCTTGGATTTATTCAGGCTGTTTCCGGCTGTCACGGGTTTCAGGGCAGTTTACACCGCTTAGATTTCATACAGGAAGCAAAAGGATGTTGGCCTCCCTCGCTTAGCTATCCGCATATCGTGCGCTGTCAGTTTTGACCGTGTCAGTGTCAACACGTCAAAGGTTAACACTTGTGGAATGGTCTATCGACTTGACTTGGACTCACGTGCCAGGTAAGGGCCGCGAAGCACAACGCGTTTGGCCTCGTAATCTCATTCATTCTATAGTCAGTGTTTTCCGTATCTTTCTATCCCTTCCCCTCATATTTTAAAAATGTCTGTCCGCAGAGAACTAGCCTACCAAACTCTTGGGGAAGAGGATTTCCATGCTATTTCTCAATTGAAACTACCTGTGTCAAGTCGGGACTGGTCCACAAAACGAATCGCCTTACCACTATGGCTCGCTGTCTCCTTCATATCTCTGCAGACATTGGTTCTTTTTCTATTGATACTGGCGAAAATTGGCCGTTGTTATCCCAATCCCCAGATCCTATATTGTGTGTTTTCTGAACAAGCTGGGTGCCCACAGCTTTTCTAATCCCATAACTTGCAGCACCAGCCCAACATATTATTGAATATAAGACTGTTAAATTCCATAGCGGCACCTTTGGAGGTGAAAGACCTGATATTTATAGCAGCCCTCCCTCTCCAGAGGTTGACAAAGCTTGGTCGGATCTTTACGATTGTACGTCCTTTCTGCAGTTTCAATCAAATTTTGACATGAATATTTCTTTTAGTTGGGATAGTGAAGATTTCAGAGGACCAGGCTGCAAAACTCACCAACTCTACGACTGAAGGACATCCGGGACACTCGGATTATCTTGTCGGAATAGATGTCTTTCACCAATTACATTGTCTTGTGAGTGCCTACTCTGTCATTCCCAGGTGTTCTCTTTTGATCGATTTGGTTCCCAGAATTTCTTAAGAAAGTCGCTTTATCCTGGTATGTGTTTTCAAGTCTCGAGTTACCAAAAAAAACGCACGAGTGCAGAATACTATCCGCCAGACAAGACAATGAAGCTCGACGAACACTTAGCTCACTGTATCAACTCCATCCGTCAATCGCTTCAATGCTCGGCCGACATCAGTACCATCACTTTCAAGAAGCCTGGTGGACAAGAACCGCGGTTTGATATCTTGCATAGTTGTCGTGACTTCGAGAAAATCCAGGATTGGGGAATGATGAACTCTGTCGGGAGTACTGAGGGTTCGGGCGGAATGCATCATATCGAGCCCTCCTGACGTCCCGTAAAATTTTAATCCATATGTCCAATAAGGACCCCCGATTATACTGTCAGATCCCTAATCCTTCTCCGGATAGAAATTGAGGGAAATTTTCGAAAATCCATGAGGTCTATGCGGATAGAAATCGACGAAATTTTGGCCAAAGGTCTGAGCGAAATTGCGGATAGAAATTGGGTTCTGAGGAAAGAGCCTGGTTAGGGTCCGGATAGAAATTGCAGCCACCAAGCTTAGGGTCGAACCAAAAGACTTGCCGACTTGAAGGTGCCGGTGAAGCCCGGCACAAATCAATAGCTTGGGTTGCGCCAAAATAGCTGTAGTAGATACTTTCACTTTTTCTGACTTGATACGTGAGAGTGCGAGAAAAAAGCTTGCGAAAAGTGCTGAAAAGTGGTAATTGTGCTGTTTTCAGACGATAGTTGTGTGGTTGTGACTGGTTGCAGTGATGAATAAATCTCTCTATCCTTTGTAACATCTTTTTGAATTTTTGGACGCCTCCCTGCATCGCAGGGGAAAAAATCGGAGATTTTCAGTATGCCTGGTCCAAAATCCGGATAGAAATTGGTAGGATCTGATGCTTGATCCCCTATCCAGATAGAAATTGGGTCAAAAGCGTCCGGATAGAAAACTGGAATTTTGGAGAATTCTGGATCAGGCATCTGACAGTATAATCGGGGGTCCTGTCCAATATCCTTTTGTCTAAGTTTTTCTGATAACACGTCGACAATTGGTAGACTATTAGACAGCGACTTCGAATCGTGCTTCTCGCTGTGTATGTTTGAAATTCGAAGCAAGTTGGGACCTATTGAATGACACATCAAAGTTGGTGTGGCGCGATGATGCCTTTTTAGGTATAGCTAAGGTGTCCTCTCTAATCGCATTTCACGCCATAATTTCCACGTAAACTCACATTGCACCTTAGCACATGGGTTCAGGTCGGCCGATGGATCATGTTACTTGTGTTAATAGCGTGAAATGACGCTGCTCCTCGACCGATTCCATTCTGAAATGGGTAAGATAAAATATGCCGGAGATTTTTACTTCAAAGAGATATTTTTATCAAAAAATATGCTGACCAGTGAAGTAACGTGCTTCCAAACAAGGAACTGATTGCGGATGATTATTAGATTATGTAATATCCAGAAAAATCTGGGGCTGCAAGCGGGTGGTATCGGCAACCTCCGAGAGTCTATGGGTTTGTCGTCAACATCTATAAAGAATGCGACAAGGTGCCTGGGAGTCTGATCCCGCTGAGTCAGAATTGGTCAGCGCCATCATGCTTTGTCATTAATTTACGTAATCCGCCAACTTCCGAATTCTGTCTTGGCGCGCAGCGCCCGTGTGTAGTTGTATCTCCCCGGCGAGCGCAGCGAGCCTACATTGCCGGGTGAGAGTAGCGAGCCCTCAATAAAAATATTTTTAAAGATGAGCAAGCTCTGCAATTCCCCCCGCGAGCGTAGCGAGCTATCCAGGATAATAAATGTTTTTAAGACAAGCGAGTGCTGATTCCTCCCGCGAGCGCAGCGAGCATTAAACTCCCGAGCGAGCGTAGCGAGCCATGAGTAATATAATAAATTGTGAAAATGACTCTCCCGTGAGTGCAGCGAGCCCTGGAACTTAGGAATAATATTTTTCTAACATGAGCAAGCATGGCGAGCACCTCAAACTAGCACCTCCCCTCGCGATGATACGCCGGTGCTTCGTCTGGTTGCCGGGACCCCCATTTTTGCGTTTTGTAGCACAAGTCAAACTCACGAAGGAACCGAAGCCGCGACCAGACCGGACTCAGACCGACCTGCAGAAACCGGAGCCGACGACACCGACACAGTCCGAGAGACCGAGACCAAGCCGGAGGAGACCGCGATCGCTAGACGCCGCCGAGGCAGCACGCAAGAAAGCCGACCACGCCGTGACACAGGCCGCTGAAGGCGCCCGTCGTCCGGCGCCCGTTATGACATGCCAAGAATCGGCGGCCCATCGTTGTCATCATCACAGGGCGCCGCCGGCTAACCAACGACTTCGACTTCGCATAGCCAGTAAACTGCTACTAACCCCTCGGCGTCGTGCCGAAACCATATTCTCTAGCTTCTAGCCCTCTCCCAACCTGTATTTCGCATCCCGGCCTCTCCCTCGGCCTCGTAGCTCATTCGCAGGCCATCTCGGCCTCCCCATTCCTCACTCCTCACTCTAGACCGCTAACTCGGTGCTAGGGAATCTCGAACCCAAGACCCCGC
>JABCKI010005797.1:0-42517 GCA_018282025.1 Sphagnurus paluster
ACCCTCTGTATTCGTCTACTAGAATCAGAGAACTCAGTTCCTACTTCAGTCACCTCTACAGCTCTAAGCAAACTTAAACATCTTCTACTAAGTCCTCAACTCAAGGTAACATGAACTTCCTAGTACCTTTCATCAGTAGGGCGGCGTTCAAGTTGATTGAAATCTGAGGCCTGAGGGTTCGATAATTTCTTTATATGCGTAGTTCGTTGAGTTATTCAAATTGGAGATCCAAAGGAGGAAACATGCCATTGCCGTTAGCAGCCAGGCAATAATTTCACAAAATCTGAAACACAGAGAGCAACATTGGAGTTTTCCACTATCACGAGGCGAAAGCTCTCTATCTGATGGTGGAAGCAATTCAAGATAGAAAGATAGGGAGAATCATTGAGCAATCAGAAGCAGTTGTCCCCCAGTTCTGTCAAGACAGATTAGAACGAATAGTAGCCGTTGCGGCCCGTGTCACAATAGTCAGCTGGGACACAGGGACCTAGCCCATGTAGTCAACAGTCAACTGACGAACGGTCGAACAGGCACCTACTTTATGGTTTGTAGATCTTGGGCATCAAAAGACTAGGCGCACTAAATATAGCTCATCAGCACTTTTGGGGAATTACCGAGAGGCCCTGTGAAAATAATGCGAAAAGATAAATTGATACAGAAATTGGCAAGCCCATATATGGTCTCACATGATGCCATATTGTCTTGGTAGATTGGCAGTCGTTCAACACATCAATGGCAATCTATCTACATTGACGTGAGTTTCAACGTATATTTAAATCGCCGTATCGCAGCACCTAGTATCTATGTAAATCGCATGATTGACACCGTTTTAGTCAGTATATTCCAAGTTCAAACAGTGTAGTATCATACGACATATATATTACAAGTCCGCGTATCCTGCCTGTCGTCAAACTCTTCTGCCCCATCCTCGCCATCCTCAGCTCCGATGTCATGCTTGTCAATCTCTACTGTACCTTCAATATGTGCCTCCCCTTCATCCTCTTCATCCAGAGTGAGCTTGTCTCGATGTTCTTCATCAGCATCATGATCGTCACCTCCGACGATCCTCAAACCGGCGGCCTCTGCTAGATTCCGCAGCAGCTCGATTGTGATGGGGGCTTCAAGTGTGTCGTTGTTGGTATCAGCCGGGGTTTCTCGTGTTTTGTCCAGAGGCTGGCTCGCACTCGTGCTCGTAGAATCCGCGACAGGTGTATCAGTGAGGGGGACCTGGTAGTGTCCAACACCGCTGCCAGCATAACGCATGTACATGTCACGATCAACAAATCTAGTGGGATAGAACATTAATAGATAGCACCAAGGACTCGAGAATCAAGTCAATTACATACATATTTACATGAAAATACTTCCAATCATTCAGCTCATCCTCCTCACACGTAACGGACGTACCCTTGAGATACTCATCAGTTGGACCATGGTGAAAGGCTGGGATAAGGTGAGATCCCCGCACAACTTCATCGGGATCAAGGAACCCAAAAGCACTGGGATCATGTGATGGTATGAAGTGTATACGGTGGAGGCGACGCCGTTGGAAGCCAGCGCGATAGGATTTATCATACTGGAACCATCGCATCCATAAAACCTGCTTTGAAATAGGTATTTGACGTGTTCCCGGGATGTCATGGATGAAGTCGACGTGGAAAATTCCGATGACACGGCCATACCAGAAAGGGTGGTCGCCGTTATCATGGGTTTCGCCTTCAGGTGCTAAAGTCATGATGTCGGCGTGGTTGCGTGAATTGATCGAGTCTTGACCTCGTCGAATATCGTATCCAGTATAATTGACACGCATGACTTTATGGCGATAGAATTGATCATTGACAATATGGATCTTGGTACGCTCTTTCTCTGAGAACTCGTTTGGACCACCTGACCAGTCAGGATGTAGGAGACGCCCTAGTAGGTGGTCCTGTAGCTTGGTATAAAAGTTCTACATAGGGTAAGCAAAAGAACACAGAAGGAATGCAGTACATACTGTGACTGCAGGAGCACCCTCGTTACCTAGAATGAATGCTTGGAGGTGTATTGGAAAGTTTCGTGAGGGTGAGATGTGGTGGTGATATTCTGGAGGTGTAGGAGGAAGAGGTTCGCTCTCATGGAATTGGACCGTTAAACTAATCTTGTTGCGGCGTCGACGTGAGCTTTGAGAGGAAGCTGGGTTTTGTTTGGCTTTCTCCTTTGCAGCAACACGAGCTTGGCAAATGAGGGCCTGATTACGTCGCTCAAGCCTTGATATTTGGACAACAGCCCGATTTTTGTTGGTGCGCACATAAAATTGTTTGACCAGTCGATGTTCCAGCTCTCCCTACAGTATAATTAGCAATTAAAAACCATAATGATAGAAAGCACGTACAGGCTGCGTTGAATACGAGTCTGTCGTCCCAAACCAACGAATAAATTCCACATAGTCACCGAGGGCATGTAGTTTGATGAGATGAAGATTGAAAAGCTTTTTACCAGCTTTTGGTTGTGGTTTTTGGGCTGTTAGGGGGCCGCCTGGAAGGTTCCGTGGTGTGGAAGGAGGCTGTATCGCAGAGGGAGGATTGTTTGATGGTGGCGCGGCAGCTGTGGAAGTGATAATATTGGCAGTAGTTAATGTACTACTCCCCCAACCGCGGCTCTTTGAGCCTCGGCTGCGTCCCTGGCCATGTCCCCGTCCATGCCCTTGAGTGTCAGCAGAAGCATTTTCCTCGACAGAAGCAGGGGTCACTGTGTTACGTGCTTCACGTCGGATGCAGGCCTGGGCCTCCTTGGGGAGCTCTCGTGTATCGTAGCGGGAACACATATCTGATTTGAATTTGCGGAGCTGGCTGCCAAGATTTGATGTACATTGGTCCAGCCATAGGAGTGAGGTTTCAGTGTGAAGGCGGAGCTTCCCAAGGGCATGCCATTCTGCGAGTGTGAAGAGGAGGGAAACGACTGTATTGTTGTCATCACCATTTAGAAGTCCATCAAAGACGGGGATTGCACACTACATTGGTAACATCAGGCAAGCAGGAAAGCTTCCTGAAGACTAGGGTGTAACATACCTGAAGAAGATCTTCGTAGTTTCGAGCTGCCAGTTTCTTCAAGCTGGCAACATTGTCAGAAAATCGGCGAATAGTTGAGTGCCCAAAAGTAGGGACTTGACGGTATCTGCGGTTCATAGCTGGTGCAGAGTTTTGCCCAGCTGCAATTAGAATTCGGATGAGATGCATGAGAACCGCTTTCCAGACACCAATCTCAAATTTGTGCATAACGTCAGGGGCTAGCATTGCAAAGAAGTTGAAGGAAAATTCAGAAAGAATGGAAAAAGCATTCTATAAAGAATTAGATCATAATAACAAGTAAGGGAGCGTGCACATACATTGGTAGGAACTGAGGAATCCACCTCTAAAAGCCTTTCGACAGCGGCAGATTTGACACCATAGCCATGTTCGTAAATAAATTCACGAGCAACACGGATGTTAAACCGACATCGTGAAGTGTCGCGACGAGCTTGGGTCTCACGTCGGCGACCATCATATTTGGTGCCAAGGTCAGGGATCTTCTCCTTGCAAATTGTGCAACGTGAGCACGGACAGCGCCCAAAGTTACGGATGGTTGAAATTAAGACCCTGTAAAGATAGTGTGTTAGTAAAGAAGATGAAGGGCAATAGCGGGGCATACTTCTCTGGATAATCTGCAGAGTAAGTAAAGATCCGTGGAAAAAATCGCCTTGAGACACCATCAGGACATTCAATGACAATGCCGTGCTTATATGCATGCATGAACGTCCCATCAAGAATGCATTTCCAAACAGCATGAAAGAGCTCACGCTGACAGTGAGTGAGAAGCTCTGGGGTAAGTGGTTTGCCCGTCTGATCATAGTATTCATCTTCAAATGAATCGGGTAGCTGTGATATATAATGATAAGACTTCGAGGTGAAAGTTTGATTGATTGGGGTGCATACGTTTGGGATATAGGCCAAGTGTTTGCATGTACCCAACGTCGGTTTGCCGCGATACCACTTGGACATGTTCCCGAACCATGTATATGCAGGCCAAAGAGAAGTGTTCCCGAAACTCGCCAGATGGGTCAAGTCAGACCAGAACATCAGTGCGGCCACAACCTGCTCAAGCTCACAACCTGGCTCTGGAGGCTGACGCTGCAACTCAAGATGGGCCTCGATCATGGCATCAGATGAGAAAATTTCATCATATATGCGCTCCGGTTCACTTGCCTTGTCCTTTTGGCAAAAGGTCTTGAAAGAAGTATAATGAAGCAGCGGGCAGTGAGGGTCGCTGAAGGTGCGTCACATGATCTCCACAAGTGAGCGATGCCGGAGGCCAGGTATTGAAAATCGGGGAATAGTAGCAGGATCTGGGTGCTTCTCGCTGTCAGGGACCTCAATTACCACATCTGACTCAATCCACCCATCATTCTGGGGGGTAGATAGATCTGAAGCCCCATTGTTTCCCTCCAGTTGTTGATCAAACTGTGCTGTTTGCTTCCGAATGTCAAAGGCAGCAAGATCTTCTTTGACAAATTTGTCTGACTTCAAGAAATAGAGCAGTTTTGTCGTCTCAAGAAGAGACTTGAGAGGTGACCCTGTCCAAAACCAGTTCATAATGCCAAAGACAGTTGAGTTGGGGAAGTGATGGTAGGTGTTGAGATTGCTGGAAAGTGTATCGAAGATATTGGGTGGTTGGGTCATTGCAGGAGCAGTTGAGATCGTCAATAGAGATAGTATCATCAGGATTATATGTAGGGTGGGTTGGATATTCACGGTAAAGGCCAAAGACATTGCGAGTGGTCCGAACTGCAGTGTTCCAAAGAGCCTGGTGGGCAGGCCTGGGTGGGCGTGTCGTGTCAGGTTGATTCACACCCCGTTGAAAATTTTCCACTTGAGTCGGAGGTAATGGGCTCGGGGCTACTGGGAGTTGTTCCAAAAGCTTCCATGTTGGCCTCTTCAAGCACATGAAACGGCCCAATGGTTGAGGGGGTGGTGGTGATGGAGGGTGCATTTCAATATCATTTGCTGGGGGCTCAGGAAAAAGAGGCTGCTCCATCTACACAAAATATGTTTAAGAAGGTGTTTCAAGCATGAAGACAAAAAGAATGGACAAATACTCACTGCATTTGACGGTTCTCTATCTTGTGCCTCTTGGGGTTCCTCTAGTTTTCGCTTCTTGGCTGCACGCTTTCGTGCCACAATTTTGAGAGCGTTTGGTATACTCCCCTGTCGCGCATCCTCAATCTGAAATATGTCACATGCTTTCTGGTGTCGATCAAGGCCTCGCTCAGTCTCGTAGGGGGGAGCCTTACAAACACAAGCATAAGACATAGATAGAGAGAAAAGCAGCACTAAAATATGAGCCCAGATATTCATAGAAAGAGAAATGTTGAAGTGCCAGAGGATGGATCTCAATATTTATCAACTTCAGATGGGGAATAATATGTATTTGGTCAATCTAAAGACATGATGGCTTGCTGAGCATGCGCTTTGCACGTGTGCGGGGTGGGGGAGGAATTTGGTGTTGTCGTAGTGGGGTAGCAGCTGGGGGCTCTAGCGGATCAATTACAGAAGAGGAGTGAAGTGGAAGTGGAAGTCATGAGATGTTGGATGTGCCGGTAGACGGTTTCATGTTCCACCCAAGTGGGGATTGGGACCTTGATGCTTCGGCCAGGGTTTACAGAGCCATTGGGCAAAAAAAGAGGGCTCAGAGACCCTGTTCTGCAGGTGAACCGTCAAGAGTTTAGTCTGAAAAGTGGAGTCTCTCGGATCATAGTCACAAGGCCCTTTCTGAGAACTGATCCAAGCTTACTTGTATCCAAAAACACAGCTGAGTGCATACGATTGACACTGGTCCACCAGTAAACCTAGAAAGTTTTTTCTGAAAAGCTAGATAGGTTGGAGAGCTTCTCAGAGCGAAGAACGTTACCAGGAGCCTGATTAATTTCCAATTCCAATAGACAGCTTTGATAAGAATGGAGAGGAGGGTGTAACTACATGGAGGTTGATTAGGTTAATGTTATTGTTATTGTTACGTCGGTGGCCGGTTGATTACTACAAAACCAAACAACTACCAAGATTATCTAGTGGCGGCTTCGGGTCATATCCTGTCGTATCCTGAAAAGCATGAAGGGGATTCACTGTGCTCGAACAACTCACTCCACCTATTCCCTATCTCCCCCATGTCTTCTCTCACAACTGACCCTATTTCTCTGGCAATGCCAAGGCTAGATTCCAAGGCAATTGCAGCTGCGCTAGCCAACAAGGTCACCCCGGCACTTGCGGATCTGATTTCAAACATGATACCGAGTCAAAATTCAAGGTGAAGTCTCTCATACGATTAGAATATATATGGACAATCAACTGATCCTATCATTCAGGAAACGTAGACGAGCTACGACTAGAAACACACCGTCAGGCACTGAATCACTGGGCCACTATGAATACGGCCGTTATTATGCCCGAGCTGGTGATTTCTTTCTGAAAGTGGACCAGGTTGTAAACTGCGGGCTTGTAGAGGAGGCAAAGGAGTCTGATGATGAGACAACTCCGTTAGTACCTTTATTCTTGCTTCCATTTCTGTCTGATATACTTCCAGTGACCCACGCCGCTTTGAGGCCTGGCAAATATTGTGCGAGATGATCCCTGGCTTCCGGCAACACATGCTAGCTCTTGCTGGTAACCATCTCGAACGAAAGGCCATCTGCCGTGAGGTCAGTTTTGCAAACTCATTTGTTGGTGCACCTCACTCACTTTGGGTCAATAGATTAGATCAGGTATCTCCAAAGTGCGCGCAGATGACACAACCTCTATGAAGTCAGGAGTCTTAGATATCATGTTATTGGGTGCCCCTGTTGATTCACCTTTGCCGGCTCTCCAAGCAAAGAAGAAGGGAAATCGAGGCTGGCATCACCCACAAACAGCTAAACTCCTTTGTCCAATCAAGTATGAGCCCACACCTGAGTAGATAGTTGACTCTCTTGCATTTCGACATGTTAATCATTGCTTCAGGAATTTCGCAAAACTTCGAGAAGGCAAACTCAAATGTACGGGTCTCATGTTTCCTCGATATCTGTTCCCAGATGACCAGGTCTATGACCCAAACGAGATCTCAGCCAACATTTTTCGAGGGCATATCATGGGAAGGGTGAGATTTATTTATATTTTTGCAATCGGAGCACTGATGGTATACACAGGCCTGTTGCTTTATCTTCAATGGACCTTCCATGGCCCTCTCAGAGCCAGGATCACATCGGGGCAACTCGGGTAATGCAGCAATTGCAGGTCTAACTGAGATGACTCCCCGAATGATTGCATATGTGGCGGTCCAGGTGGGTTCATGTTTTTCCAGCCCAATATCTGACTTAGTTGTTGGCACAGGTTTGCTTCGCTTTGTTGTCCATGACAAGCTGGTCTCCAGTTGATCAACAATTTCGATACTCAGATTTTTTTTGGTCCGTTGTGCATTTATTTGAGGACAAGTACGAATCAAAAAAGCATCTTGAGTTTTTTAATAAGTGAATTAACCTTACTATCCTTCGGAGTCATTCATATTGATATTTATTCAGTGAAGTCTTCGGATCTCCAACAGGTGCCATACCTGCTGTCGATACATCTCCTGATGGTGATGATGACGAGACTAACGACTTTGCACTTGCAATCAAGCAGCGCACTGAAAAACGCGCGCGCCTTGCCGATGATGATGACAATGATCATAACGATGATCAGAGTGATGGTGCTTAGATTATTACTATCATTGTGCATCCTTTATGATAGTTTCCCTGCAATTCTAATTTTGTTTCTTCTATTGCTGGGTTATCCAATGTATTTTTATACCCAATAGATCTACGAACGTCGAAATCAGCCATAGATCCTATGCAATCTCATGATGTACTCTAGTATTCTGAAATGCTACATTCCTCCTTTTGCACGGTCAATATTAGCATGTATGCATAATAACCACAGCAAGCATAGCTTCCTGAGTTATCTGTGGTGTACCGAAGGTCTAAATTCACAATCTTCTTCAATATTGCTCGTAGACATTGTCAATAACTCTAAAATTATTTGCTGATACACCAGCATTTGGTCCATACCAATTGTTCCATCTGATGTGAAATCCAAAATTGCCGTGGAAAATGCCAACTTCTATAACTTCTCCAGTCGAGGTGATGGATATGCCCATGTGGACCATATATACCCATATATGTCCATGGCAAAGGGGTGCAGCAATTCCCTAAAAGTGCTGATGTGAGGTTAGCAGTGTTTGCATCCAATGGGGTCGGTGGCGATCTCCAAAAGCGGCGCGCGAAAATTTATTCTTCCTCAGGCTTCATCTATTTTTTCGTGGTTCCTACTTATCCCATGAGAAGATCCAGGCTCAGAATTGAGATCAAACGAGGCGCGTCGAAGCGGCCTACGCGCAGCGGGGACAACGGCGTGAGCTGTATGTGCGCGTTGGTCTAAGGAGGGCGGCGAACGGCACCGGTGTGAGTCGGACGATGGCGTGCGAGAGTCTTGCTACCTAGTACCCACTGAGGGGGTTCTCCGCCTCTGTAGGGCGATCTCGCCTTCGTAGACGTCTTTGATTTCATATCATCCGCCTGAGGATGCCAACTTTTTCTGAATATTCAGAGCAGCCGCATTATCAACGTGGCCTGGAGTATTCAAGAATCAGTATTGCCGTACAGCTTATAATTAGTACAGACAGACATTTTTGATCGTCCCCCACAGTCTCCCTTCCCTCCCAACACGAGGGCGTGATTGACTCAAGATTTAATCCCAAAGAGGTGCTAAAAACCAGGCCTGAGGCCACGCTTAAGTGAAGGGTGCCGGCGCGGACGCAAATGTACGCCTTGGAGAAAGCTTGGGATGCTAAACAGAGTTTTTTCGGATCCTGGCATTGCACCATCTTCGGAGAGTATTGATCGAAGTACTTCGGGTAACCAGCTGCAGATGCGGACCTTTCGTTACAGTGCGCCCGGATCTTCGTGGCGGCCGGTCGGAGTAGTGAACCGAAGCCTCAATTTTGGGCATTGAATATTGAACGTTTGAGCCAGGCTTGGTTCGGACCTTGATTATTTATGTCTATTATACGATGGTGACGCGGACCATGATCGTTTTATAAAGGATCCAAGTTACACTTCACATCCTATCCTACTTTCTCCTCCACCAGATCACAGACACCAACCCTCAATCGCCTTGGGCACCATGTCTACTCTCCAAAATCCGACGCGCCAGGATCTTCTCAACGTCGCTAAACCCGCGGTGTCGCGCAACGCTAGTGACACGTCTCTGAATCGCGTCAAGAATCTTCCAGGATATACCACCCCCGTCTTCAAGGGCAAGGAGGAGCAGCGCGCGCTCGTCGAGAACGATGTTGCTGCCAAGGTCTGTTTTCTACTATCGTCGCATCACATCTATCCCTGACAGCATAATCTCAGGGCTTCATCCCACGCGAGCTAGTTGCTAATGAAGTCAACTGGTTCTATACCAACCTAGGCATCGACGATACCTACTTCCAGAACGAAGAACGCAGTGTCATCTCTGATCATATCATCGCGCTTTTCGGCGCCAAAATCCTGGCGTACACCAAACACGATCCCAGCAAGCTTGTTATCGATCTTGAGAAGATAGATGAGAACGGCGCCACCTTCATTCACACCAGCCCTCCTGGTCTTACTGTCACCGAGGGGCCTGGAGCCACATGCGAAGCCAGGTACGCCTTGCTGCATCTACCCTTTCACATTTTGTCAGATGCTCAGTATTCCTTATCTAGAATCGATGAAGAGTTTCTGGATAACTCTACGCCTGAAAACGCCTACCGCCTCGAGACATTCCGTTCCGCCGGGTCCATCTCAGCGACAGCCTCTCAGCAGCTGCGATGCTACTTTGTAACAAAGTGCCAGCTCCCGCCCGCCCCCACCCCCGGGGAGGGCCAGAAGACCGACATCCGTACTGTATCAGACGCTGTCTTCCTCGAGAAGGCGACCCAGAATACCCTCGACATCTACCAGCAGGTCATGTCGAACGTTGAAGCTCGTTATGGGCCTGTAATCGAGGTGTTCCAAGTCGAAGGTACTCGGGAACAGCGTCTCGTCATTGGCTACAAGATGGGCGGAACCTCCAAGTTCTTCAGTGCGCTTTCCAACCTCTACCACTTCTATTCACTCTATTCTGCTCGCAAATATGTCGGTGAGTCAAGTCAGTAGATTCTTCAAGTGGTGTATCATAACCACACCTCTAGAACAATTTTCCAACGGCGTGACGATCATCTCTCTTTACCTCAACCCGGTCCCCAGCGCCGTCAATGCACCGCCGATCGAGCACTCTATTTTCCAGGTCATGAAAGAGGCCTCTCTCCTCTTTTGTTTACCCGACAACCCCTTCTTCCTCCCCAAAGCGCCCGGAAGCCATGCCGTCCAGGAAGCCACCTACGCTTGTATGTGATGACTATTTGCTGTGCTGAATTCGAGCTCACACGACATGAATTTCCTAGACTCTGGCTGGATATTTGCTCAACACTTCTGCAACCGCCTGGGATCTGCATACTTGCAGCTCAAGAATGTGCTCAACGAGAACGACCCCATACATGCCGAGGTGCTCAACGACATTAAGCGTCGTTTCCGTGAAGAGACCTTCACGCGTGAAAGCATCGCGCAAGTCATCCACGCGTACCCTGAGTTAGTACGTGCGCTTCTACTTCAAGTTTTCATATCCGATGCTAACGGGGATTCCAGATTCGTCTCCTATACGTTAACTTCGCCATGACGCACTACCCTGCGGCAGATAACGCTTCCCAGCTCATGTAAGTACTCCCCCCGATGGCATCGTTGATGAGGCTGAAATATTTCGTAGGCCGACACTGTCGTACCAGCGCCTCCAAACCACCCAGCCGCTGAGCGACGAGGAGCTTTACGACAAGATCCGCCGCACTGTGCCCAACAAACATGAGCTGCAAGTGCTCGAGGCCTTCCTCATCTTCAACAAACATGTCCTCAAGACCAACTTCTACCAGCCCACCAAGGTGGCGCTGTCTTTCCGCCTCGCACCAGACTTCCTCCCCGAGGTCGAGTACCCCAAGAAGCCCTATGGCATGTTCATCGTCATCGGAAACGACTTCCGTGGCTTCCACATCCGCTTCCGTGATGTCGCTCGTGGCGGTGTACGCCTCGTTATGTCTCGCAACAAAGAGTGTGTCAACAAATTTTTTGACCCGCAAAACATGACTGAACCTTTCCTTCATTAGGAACTATTCCATAAACCAGCGCATGCTGTTTGATGAGAACTACAACTTGGCCGCGACTCAGAACTTGAAAAATAAGGATATCCCCGAGGGAGGCGCCAAGGGAACTATCCTTCCCTCACTCGGAGCCAACCCCAGACGTTGCTTTGAAAAATATGTTGATGTAAGGATTATCATCCGTCTTTTACGGCCATATAATTGACAAGGTTATTGGGGCAGTCCATCATCGACCTTCTCATTCCTGGGCAAACTCCTGGAATCAAAGAGCGTCTCGTTGATCTATACGGCAAGCCTGAGATCTTGTTCCTTGGACCGGACGAGGGCACCGCCGATATGATGGACTGGGCTGCATGTTCGTCATTTCTGGTTTCGGTGCATCGCATCTGATACTAATCATTATATTACGCTAGTCCATGCTCGGGAGCGGGGCGCCGAGACATGGTGGAAGTCATTCACCACAGGCAAGAGTGCGGCGAAGCTAGGAGGCATTCCCCACGACACCTATGGCATGACATCCAGGTCTATCCGCCAATATGTTTTGGGCATTTACAAACAACTCGGCCTTCAGGAGAAGTATGTCACCAAGGTCCAGACTGGTGGCCCCGATGGTGATCTTGGCTCCAGTAAGTGACATCAACGCCCACAAAACGATAGCTTCTGACTGATGACACCAATAGACGAGATTCTGCTTTCGAATGACAAAACTGTCGCCATTATTGACGGCAGTGGCGTCCTCGCGGACCCCGCAGGTCTCAACCGCGAAGAGCTTATCCGTCTGGCCAAGCTCCGTATCCCGGTTGGTTTCTTCGATGTCTCAAAGCTGAGCAAGGATGGCTATCTTGTCAAGGTTGAGGATCAAGATGTGAAATTGCCTTGTAAGTTTAGTTCCCATCACGAGGTTTACGCCAATTCTAACTATATTTCCTGAAGCTGGCGAAGTCGTTCTCGATGGAACCGACTTCCGCAACGGTGCTCACCTACGTTTCAAGGCAGATCTGTTCGTGCCCTGTGGTGGCCGTCCAGAGGCTGTTAACATCTCCAACATGGCCGCTCTTGTTGACGCTGATGGCAAGCCCCATTTCAAGTACATCGTTGAGGGTGCCAACCTTTTCATCGCGCAACAAGCCCGTCTTCATCTTGAGAAGCGCAAGGTTGTGCTGTTCAAGGACTCATCTTCCAACAAGGGTGGTGTTACCAGTTCTTCTCTGGAAGTTCTCGCCGGACTTGCGCTATCCACGGAAGAGTACACCAACCTAATGATCTTCAAAGATGGTCAGCCGTCCGAATTTTACAAGAGCTACGTGAAGGATGTCCAGGACAAGATCGCCGAGAACGCTACTGCCGAGTTCCAATGCATCTGGCGCGAGCATGCACGCCTTGGCGGCACCAAGCCCCGTACCACCATCTCTGATGAGCTATCGTCAACGCTCAACAATCTCCAAGCCGAGCTAGAGGCCTCGGACCTCTTTGATGATATCCCCAGCAGGAGGGGCGTTATGGCCCGTGCGATCCCCGGGACTCTGGTCCGAGAGATTGGTCTGGATACGCTCCTCCAAAGGCTTCCGGAACCGTACCAGCGAGCGCTGTTCTCCAGCTACGTCTCTTCGCGTTTCGTGAGTACATCGGTGTCTGTTATAAGACCTGCGAAACTGATTCACCCTATAGATCTACAAGTATGGCGTGCAAGCCTCCAGCGTCGACTTCTTCCACTTCGCCAGGGACCTCGCCGGACCAAAGCAGTAAACGCGTTTTGTCATCTATTTTTTTTCACTGTTTCTTCAATCGTACGCCCGACTTGCATAATAGAATACAATCACAAATACAGAATACAAAAAGGAAGATGGGGAGAAAAGGAATTGGACTTTGTACTATAATAATATAATTTTTCTGTTGTCCTTCGAATTGAGCCCAGTGCGATCGGTCAGACACCTAAAATTATTGACAGGCTCCCATGAACACCCTCTGACGTCCACGGGTGGACGACCTTGGTATGTCAGTATGAGACTAAAAGTATCATGGCGATATGATAATGTGCTCCATGGGCTGTTGATCGCTTAAAGAGTGTCCAGCGGAAGTTGGTCAGCGCCGATGTCACCGTTAACATTTGTGTGGAGATGTACCGTAGGAACATGGAGATGCTGAAAAATGGTTAGCACATGAAAAGCAAATTGAAGCTCAAAATCTATCCATCGGGAAGACAAATTTGAATTAGCCAACAGTTCCTGCAGTGTTTCGGCGGTGCATTAGCGCAGTGGCGGTGGCCACAGCTTGGGGGCTATTGTATTCCCACGCACAGACCCAGGGTAGGATCCCAAATTGAACCGGCGCTTTAAATTGGCGGACTACGCTTGTGTTGTTGGCACCAGCGACCCCGTTGCCCAGAGCCCCCGTCGTCATCCTCTCCCTCCCACCAACCTACTCCTCCACCCAGCCATGTCCGAAATCAGAAGGAAACTTGTCATTGTCGGTGACGGTGCCTGCGGAAAGGTGTGTATGCCTTACTGAGTGTGATATATATATATATGTCGGGCAGAGGCGACTGCCGCGATGGGGCCCTCTGGCATTAGAGACAGTCCATCTTCTGCAAAGAGCTTGTGGTACGCCAACAAGAACACTATTCATGCTAACGATGTTCCGTTTGTTTCATAGACCTGCTTGTTGATCGTGTTCTCCAAAGGCACATTCCCCGAGGTGAGTGGTTGTCTGCCGGACACCGTCCTTGGCCGTCAACTCATGCATCGGTTTGGTCGAATAGGTCTATGTTCCAACGGTATTCGAGAACTATGTAGCAGACGTCGAGGTTGATGGCAAGCACGTCGAGCTGGCGTTATGGGATACGGCTGGACAGGAAGACTACGACCGCCTTCGCCCACTCAGCTACCCCGACTCGCATGTAATCCTTATCTGCTTCGCCGTCGACTCTCCCGACTCTCTCGACAACGTTCAGGAGAAGGTCCGTTGATCCTCGATTATCTCATTACTCGCTGATTCCAACGGTATTTGCAGTGGATCTCTGAGGTCATGCATTTCTGCGCCGGACTTCCGATCATACTTGTGGGCTGCAAGAAGGATCTCAGGCGTGATCCCCGTGTCATTGATGAATTGAGGAAGACGAGCCAGCGGCCTGTGACCCCAGAAGAAGTGCGTACACCAAGATATTTTATCACCCGCTAGCTTGCTTGCTTGCCCCTATCTTAAATCACCACCTGCTTCCTTGTCTTCTGCGCATTTACATTTTATCTTCGCCCATTCCCTCTTGGGACATACATGCTGACTGCTTCCCTTTCTTACCCAGGGCATGGCAGTCGCACAGAAGATTGGTGCCAAGCACTACCTCGAGTGTTCCGCCAAGTCGGGTGAGGGTGTACGTGAGGTATTCCAATATGCAACACGTGCAGCACTGCTGTCTCGCATGAAGAAGAAGAGCAAGGGCTCATGTATGGTGCTCTGAGCTGACTCGCACATGTGGAGTGGTCTTGAGGTGCACTTGGTCGGGAATTGGTAGAATGGGATGGAATCTGGTAGTATCGATAACACACGGACGGACAAGAGGCTTCACATGACTCATGGAGTATAATTGGCTGTTCTGTTCGCTGTTCTGATGTACGTTTTGAACGACCAGAGCCGTCCACATTCCGACTTTATTTGACCAACCTTCCACCTCGTCGACCTTTTCTCCGACATCCTTCGTACTCCCTTGATCACCGTTCATGTCCTTGGATTATCCTCCCTGCGTCCCCCGCTCGTCCTTTCCTCTAATTACCGCACAACCGTATGCTACTCCCTCACGTACCCACCATACCCACTGTTACGTTATCCTGAAGTCACCTATCCTGATTGCATACCAATCTTCCGCTCACGTCCTGCCCCATGTGTTCATATCTCGTATCTCTCCTTTCTTGTTCAAGTGCAATTTTATTTCTCTCTATTCCTGTCGTGTTGACTGGGTCTGTCCAGAACGGAAGGTGAGTCGGAAACAGCGTTTCACGGACCTTCATCCCTGCTTGCTCCGTAATTGACTCTTCAATGTGGGTCGACGCCGAGAGATCGCGCGAGCGCATCATCTGCTGCGGAATGATGTCGATCATAAAATGGGGTAAATTTCAACAAGCTCGTCCGTGCGGATAAGATTAGATCCCATATAGAACCTACATACATAGGATCACTTGTAAATTTCTGATATGCTGCCTTGTTTGGTTCAGTTCGCAGGAGGTCCGACCGAGACGATGAGGTAAAAATGATCATTTCAACTTAAAGTTTTATACATTCATTTCGGGCAGTATGGTGATGTAGTATTGACCCTCTATGTCGTCTTAATTTTCATGTGAACAGACTTTGCCTTCGTAAGCTGGTCGTACCCTGCAAAATTCGGAACAGAAGCATCAGTATATTGCACCGTCTCGGAGCATGTACTTACCAAATTTGCTGAGGCTCACACCCCGGCCACTGTCCTTGACACCTGTCCAAGCGAGAGCAGGGTCAAGGTAATCGCAGCGATTGAGGAACACAGTCCCGGTTTCGAGCCCATCGACCAGTTTCAGGAATGCCTCCTCGGATGCGGGGTTCTGTGCCGCATTGGTCCAGATGCTCGCCGTGAGCCCGTACTTAGAGTCGTTCATAAGTTCAAGTGCCTCTGCGTCCGTTGACACCTTTAGGTGCTCAGAAGGGGTTAAATTGTGCACGATTTTAAAAAAAAACACACCTTTTGAATGCCAAAGACGGGGCCGAAGCTCTCTTCCTGTAGAATGTATGATTAGTATTTTTCTCAAAGATTTTGGATTTGAGCTACCTTCATGATATCCATAGCTTCAAGATCGTAGCATTAATTTCATCAATGATTTCCGTTCTTAGGAAGAGGAAACTCACTATGGTTGACGTCAATCAGGACCTGTGGCGCAACGTATGTGGTACCACTGGAAAAATCTATCAACTGCAATAAACAATCGGATGAATGGCTAGCTTACGGCTGCGCAATCGGGAAAATTTGCTCTGGTACGAGGGCCTTTGCGCCAGCCTCGACTATAAATGTTATTGAACAAGTAATAATGACTGAGATGGACAATGAACTGACCTGCATCCGAAATTTGCTTACGGATCCTCTCAGCACTAGCAAGGCTCACGACGGGACCAAGGTTCGTGGCTGGATCGGTAGGGTCACCAAGTTTATACGCCTGCATGTAAGGCATCAGTTGGATGGGGTGAATAAACAACAAAATGTATTTATTACCTTGGTCGCCTCGACGAAGCGTCTCACAAACTCTTCAAACAGCGATTCGTGTACATATATACGCTGCAACCATGGTGAGGGAAATCATATGATCAAGGCAATGTACATACCTCGATTGAGCAACAACTTTGACCTGAGTTGAAGAAAGCACCTGGCGTGGAAGACAATCAGTACGGTGCAAAAGATAAATATTTACGATTAATGACCGTCCACAAGCTCTGCCACGGTATAATCCAAGTCAGCATCCTCTCTCACGTACGCTGGATCTTTCCCGCCCAACTATATCTAAGCCATCAGCACCAGTCGTCAAGCAGATGTAAAACCCTGACCTCCAGTCCGACGCCAGTGAACCCGCTGGCTGCTGCTGCGGCTTGTGCAACGGCGCGCCCGCCTACAACACTGCCAGTGAACGAGACAAAGTCTACGGCAGGGTGTTGCACGACACGCGTGGTGAGTTCTGGTGAGAGGTGGACGACTTGGATGACACCTTCGGGGACACCTGCGCGGACGAGTGCAGCGGCAAAGCGCTCTGCCGTAACCGGGGTCTGCGGGGAAGGCTTAAGGAGGACGGCGTTACCCGCAATGATCGCGGGCAGAACAGAGTTGATCGAGGTTAAGTATGGGAAACTTTAAACCGTGGTTTTGAGTAGATGTTATAGAGGATGAATGAATGGGAACGTACTTCCATGGAGCGATTACGAGGATGACGCCGATGGGAGTGCGGCGGATGAAGCGTCGAAAGCCAGGCTTATCAGTGTCGGTCAGGGGCACGTCGGCGAGAGACTGGGCAGCGATGGAAAGCATGTATTCTGCGCGCTCAACGAATCCCCGAACCTCGCCCGCACCCTGAGATATAGGGCTGGAATGGACAGCATAAACAAAGTAATCCCAGTTACTATCGGCTGTAGTTATGCTCACCGTCCCATCTGGAGGGTCAGGTCAAGCGGAATCTCATTGGCCGTGCTCTTGAATTCATCCTATTTTTTATGTTTCGTAAAGCGATAAAATTCAGGATTTAAATCTTGGACGCACAATAAACTTGCGGCCGATCGCGATGCGCTGCTCTAGAGGAATCAAAGCCCATGCTTTTTGTGCTACTACCGCTTTCTGGATTGTAGAATCTAGCTCCTGTTCGTTTGGATAAGTGCGCTGAACATAAGGCTTCTGGTTGTGTGGCGTGATCGTTGTCTGTACTTCAGGCATGGTGGTAAGAGTTGAAGGTTAGCAAGAGCGCGATCTCATCTAATCTTGTACATCACGTGCTGACGACGCGTGTGCTGCATCGTCGCCGGCGTTGATCTTGGTCCATCTCTACTGCTCTCTGTCTCCAACGATGGCATCTGTATACTCGTCCACGGGATTCAACTTTTCTAATGAATTAAGGTAAATTTATATGATTCCATTTCTGAGCCTAGAGGAAATCTATCTCGCTATACAGGAATAATTTCATGGCCGAGAAAGGCCTCCCCCTTCCCAAAGCGACGAGCACAGGTACTACCATCGTGGGATGTCTTTTCAAAGATGGAATCGTGCTGGGTGCAGATACCCGTGCCACAGAGGGACCTATTGTCGCCGACAAAAACTGTGAAAAGGTGTGTGCGACGCGCGTCCCTCGTTCAGCTACTCACCCCCGATAACCTCTTCGCAGATCCACTACATCACAGAGTCCATTCGTTGCTGCGGCGCTGGCACAGCTGCCGACACCGAATTCACCACCGCATTGATCTCGTCCAACATGGAGCTACATGCTCTCTCTACTGGCCGGAAACCTCGCGTTGTGACCGCGATGACTATGCTCAAGCAGATGCTCTTCCGGTGAGGAGTCTCTACGCATCACCTCAAATTCCGATCTGATACATTTGCGACCCAGATACCAGGGCCATGTCGGTGCGGCACTCGTCCTGGGCGGCGTCGACGCTACTGGCCCTCACCTCTTTACCATCCATCCACACGGCTCCACCGACAAACTCCCCTATGTGACGATGGGTTCTGGAAGCCTCGCCGCCATGGCCGTCTTTGAGTCTGGCTGGACAGCAAATATGGAGGTTCGTCAAATTTCCCAGCCCCACTTCATTTCAGATCTAATATGCTTTTGCGCAGCGCGACGCCGCGCTTAACCTCGTGAAAGCCGCCATTTCCGCCGGTATCTTCAACGATCTTGGCTCTGGTTCGAACATCGACGCGTGCATTATCACTGCCTCGCACACGGAGATGCTGCGCAACGTTGAGATGCCCAATCAGCGTGTGACGAAGGAGCGCTCGTATGGTTTCCGTCGTGGCACGACTGCATGGAAGACGGAGAGCGTCCGTGACCTTATCGTGAGCGAGGAGATGACATGGGTCGGTGGTGATGCAATGGATACTACATAGTGCAATGTTTAAGCTATCGCGCACAATTTTTGATCTGTTATCTCAACCATGGAATGCTCGATGCCCATTGTCCGCTGCTTACACTGAGCAGTGGGTACTCCTAATTTTTCAACGTAACAGCCCTCAACTCTGATAATGTAGCATGAGTGGTGTTGGCGCATTATAAAGTGGTACTAGTGGCATGGGTAGAGTATACACGAAAGCATAGGCTCGAATTATACGTAATAGCAATGATCACTGGCCTCACCAGCTTGGCTCCCTCCTGCGACCAAAGTCAGAGCGCTCGTGATTACCTCCACCGCCGCCACCACCTCCACGACCACCGCGGAAGCCTCCGCCACCACCGCCGCGCCTGTCTCCACCGTCACGTCCACCACGAGCAGGCCTCCTGTCGCCGTCCTCGCTTTTGGGGTAGGCGTATCGAAGGAGAAGGGTCTCCTCGTCACTGATGGCGACTCCGTTTAGCTCATTCAGCGCCTCTGTTGCGCGCTCGACGCTCATGAATTCGATAAATCCGTTTCCCTTCAGCATGCCAGTATCACGGTCCTTGACTGGAAGAAATTAACGGTATGTCAGGGACTCGGACAGTAAAGTAGAATGATCAAACGTACTGAAGTGGATGTTGATGATACTGCCTTCAAATGACCTAGTAGCCTGCCTGAGTTCATCCTGGGTACCACGGAAGCCATGGAAGTAGAGTGAGTGAGTGGGCTCCCTGGCTGGTGGGGTCCTCTCTCTCTCTTGAGCAAAGTCGACGCGGAGGTCACGGTCGAGCAGATAGACAGGCTCCTCTGTGACAGACTTGACAGCAGCGGCGGCATCTGCCTCGTTAGCATAGCTTATATGTGCGAAGCCACGCGCAGTTCCATCAGGGCGGTACGCTGAATCAATATCTCTTCAGTAAAGCACGCGTAGTTTCAATACTTGGCAACTTACCGATTCTAATGCTCTCAATATCACCAAATACTGAGAACTTCTCTCTCAGCTCATGCTCTTCCACAGAGAAGGGCAGGTTTCCAACAAAAAGGTTGGTTTTGGACGCCTCCCCTGCTGGTCTCGGTCGCCTCTCACGGACACCATCATATCCGTACATGATAGGCTGTGAGGTTGAAAGTAACCGTGACGTGGTCATAGAGGGGACAGCAGGGGCCCGAGACACAAGCCTGGACGCAGCAACCATTGAGACACGGGCTCTACATGAAGAGAGCGCGAGTCGGGCTTGGGTACGGAGGGCGTTGGAGAACATGGCGGTGATGAGGTGAAGGCGGATTGAGATTTTCTCTGAAAATTCTCCTGCTATATTTGGAAATATCTCACGTGACGACAGTTCTTCGCACGCGACAAATTTAAAAGACGCGTGTGACTGACGCGACGGGTAGACATCCTATCAGACATTCTTCGATATCAGAATTTATGTGCTGTTGTATCCTTCCTAGTCGAACGAAAGCAATTATTATAGTTGGAGTAGTGGTTATATACTTCTTATACTCTACTATTATCGCCCATCGTCACTCACTCCCGCACATGCCCAAACTTGATACGGTTCAACGACCCCGCAGTGATATCCTTGTCACTCAATTTCTCAAGGCGGACTAGCTCCCCGCGCACATACCCTACAACATCGAGCATGAGCTCCGGGTACTCGAGATACAAGTCCGCCTCCTCCGGGGCAAAATCATGCACACCCGAACCGTCGTCCCGCGTTTCTTCTGCCTCGATATCGACTTTGGCTACATTCATAACTTCACCACCGACCAGGTTCACAGAGCGACGGAATTTCCGTGGCGTGGAAGACGGTGTGTCGGATTCAGTATTTGGTGTCTGAGGCTCTGGGAAGGCGATGCCTTGTGCTCCCCGCGCGCCGAGCAGGTTCCGCCAGACAGCGCCGGCCATCTCTTGGTCGCCCTTGACGAGCCCAAGGTCAAACGCGAGGCCCATTCCCGCCCACTGCTCTTTGAAGATTTTCATCTGCCGTGTAACGAGACGGTCTGGGGCCCGACTCCGTGGCTTTGGCCGCCCCTTGTTGTCCTTAGGGTCAGATGGGGAGGGTGCGTTAGGGTTGATATAGAACGGCGAGTGGAAGGTGTAGGGGGTAGTGGGAGTGGCAGGGGGTTGCAGCACAGCGCGGATGCGGTCCTCAACATCAATGAAGAAGTGGTCGATCAGCGCCTGTGTGTACAACTTTCCTTCTGGCAGGGACCGCAGACGAACAGTGAGCATCCATACGTGCAGGTTGGTTACGGTGAACCAGGACTGGAACGTGGGGGGTAGGCGGCAGCCTAGTAAAGATAAGTGTTCGTGACGAACATCAAAGTCGCTTCAGACGCACCCTCCTGCCAGAAGGCCCGGTCATCGTCAGGTTTGACCGCACAAACCTGGTCGTAGAGCGCGAATGCTCTGCGTCCTGCCATTTGCTTAGGGCTGCCGTATCCGAGCGCATTGGTGAAGCTCAGGAAGAATTTCATCGCTGTGGGCGAGCTCTCGACCTTGCGAGTGAGCCAGCTCTTTTGCTGCACCGGGGGCTGTGGTGGTTTTGGTAGGACATTAGTGGACAGGAGGCGGGCATGTATGCATGAAGGAAGGCGATTGTGGCGCAACTGGCGGAGGAGTAACGACCGAGCGACCATCGTAGTTTACCAGAGACTTCGCGCTGTTTCGCGGAATGAAAACACGCCGTGACGCTTGGTGTCACAGTCACATGGCCTCTTTCGATTCTCTTTCCACCCGCCTTCAACAGCGCATAGACCGTGCCTTTGATACCGCTGGAAATGAGGGAATGAGCAATAACGATGTCACTATGGGAGGCGGCTTCATCCCCGAAGAGCCACTTGGTGGTGGCGGTTTCATTCGCGACGACGAAGACCTTGGCGGAGGCGGCTTCATCCGCGATGAGCAGGCTCGCACTCGAATATCTTTGTCCAACATACCGATTGCACTGCAGACATTGGATCTTCCTCCAGACGATGAACAAGTTCTCTCTGTGTTTCGGAACGCCGCGTCTGGGTGGACGGCCTCCTCGTCTGACCAGCTGGACGATAGTGGCGGAGGTTGGGTCAGTCGCGAGGACTGGCGCTCCGTCTGCGCTGTCCTTCTCGAGGATAGTCAGGAAGATAGTGATTCTGCTCTGATGCAGCAGGACAGTGACGCCAGCGACGACCAATACCTTGATGTGGAAGACGACGACGACCAGAACGACGATGATTCTGAAGACGATTACGTCGAGGGACTTGCATCTACCAATCGCCACCGAACCCATGGCCATCGCCCTGCCGAGTCTCAATCTGCTTCTCCGCCACCTGAGCGCTTAACGAAGTCCAAACGCAAGCTTACAAAACGCCAAGAAGAGGCTACACTCGAGGCGTTCGCACTTTTCTTCCCCAATGTTCCACCAGAGGAAGTGCCCCAGCAGAAGATTATGATCAAGGATATACAACGCGTCGCGAAACTCCTGGGAGAGAAGATCAAGGCCGAAGAGGTGTGTTCACGCCCCCACGGTCTGATGCATTGCACTGGTCTCGCGCGGCTGCACGCTTGGGCTCCGAACATGTAATTGATTTTTGACTGTCTTGGGATTTTAGATGATAGAGATGCTAGACGCATTCTCAAGTGCGCCAGACAAATCAGTCTCTTTAGAAGATTTTGGGCGGATTATGGTGGCTGCTAGGCTTGCATAGGCCACTCCATACGTCAGTATTCTTTCAGCCTGCTCCATACTTAGCACTTTTCTCGTACTTGATATCTTTGTGTTTCTAGATTTCTAATATTGATCTTCCTAATGTTTATTCTACTCGACGACCTGAAACTTTCCCCATACTTATCAAAATAATAATACTCCATTCAGTGATCCAGACATCAATGCGACAAGTTGCTACCCATCTTGAAATCATCGAAACGCGGTTGCCTTGATGGTGGTCAAACTACCGAGGCTGTGCCATCACGGGTTTCATGGCGCATGATCATCTCTCCGTGAACGTATAAAAAGCCTCTCGTGGTACTATGATTCTCTAGCTGTGCTCCCCCACCAGTCCCCTTCCCACCAATCTCTCCGGCACCGGTTGCCCCAGAGTCGTCCGTGCATCATCAGAACTATCTATCCTCGAAGCTGAGCTTTGCTGATACTTACTTCATTCCCACTCTCTTGACCCAACCTCCCACTCGAGAAATTACGATGATCGCCGGAAAGAACACTCTCATCCTCGTCGCCTTGGCTGCTGCCAGCGCCGTTCCCGATGTATGGGCCGCCCCTGTCGGAACACGGTCAGTACCTTTGTTACCTGACGTCGCATAATTAACAGTCACTGACGTCATTGTTCGCATAGAAACTTGGATGTCACGTCTCTGCGCCGCATGGCTGAGCACTGGCCTGCCGCGCGCCGCGCCCAGCACTCTGCAACCACCGCCGCCACCGTCAATCCCCCTGATGCGCCGGTACCCGTCTTCGCGCGCGCCGGTGCCCCCGAAACGGCGAAGCAACCCGAGGAAAAGCGGGCTGTGCGCCGACACCACACCAAGAGGGAGCTTGCGAGTGACACTGTCAAGCCGCGAGCTATTCTAAGGTTCCAGCGTGATGCTGCCCCCTCCCGCCATACACCCGTGGACCCGGAGGTTGTACCTCGCAAGGATGACGCGATGAATTCCAACGTGGCGCGGACTGACGGAACCGCGGAGCAGCTTAAGCGTGCAGCCGACCCAGGAGTCCCCGCGGGCTCTTCAGGCGGCAATAATGATGAGCCCCAGGCCCGGGAAGCACCATCCCCTCCGCCGCAGGTTTCTAAACGCTCCCTCGAAGCTTCAGGGGTGAAGCGTGAGGAAACACAGCCCGGGTTGATCAAACCAATCGCGATGTTCAGGTGAGCTTTCATGCCGTTGAACATGTTTGATAAAACAAGCTCAGCGAAAATGTATAGACGCGCATTTGCATTTGAGGACTTGGACTAGGAGTTTCTGTACTGTTCATAATATTAAGCGTGGTTAGGTCCTTGAGAAATTCTCTTAATCTTGATAGCAAGAGCCCTGAGCGAACAAGATATAAAAGCTTGTCAAAGACATTGCCCGCGACGTCATCAGTGCGCCACAACTATATATATGATGTCGGTTATCACCAAATGTCGACTATTCCCTCCTTGGTGGCGCCAGGAAAACTATCACCTCTCAGTGACATGACACAGGAGTGATAAATAAGTTTCTATGAGCAGTGAGCTTGGGCAACACACTGAATAGTAGCCTACTAGCCCATATATTCGCAATTGGTGAGGAAGAACGGAGGGCAAGTTGGGTTTTTCTTGCCTGTAGATTCAACTTGAATGTTTTGGTGCAATGTTGACAGTTTTATTATAGCCATTACTAATAGACCAACTACGTGCCTCTTCAATTTACATAAATGGGTATCTGAAGGCAGGTTTCTACAGGCCAATCGATCTGAATTAAAGCTTTGGTTTAGGACTATTGTGTTCAGGCTCTACCCAAACACCGGTTTTGAGGTCTCCCCGTTCCTTGGTAGCCCACCAGACAAGTATAGTTTCGACGACCTTGTCCTTCCGTCCAGTGAAAATGTGGTCAGTGTCTTCCATGAAATTCAGCACATGTGTTCCCGGTGTCCGATTACTGAGGGCTCTGGTATAAATCAACGCATCGTATCTGAGAAATGAAATAGTTAGTGGGTCGCGTGTAGTGAAAATCGGCAAGTAACTTACGGCGGGACTGTCATGTCCGCCAGGCCATGTACAGTCAGGACGTGTAACGTCTGGGGAAACTGATCCCATACTAGGGATGTATCCCAATTGTAGACAAGTTCATCGAAGTCTTCAGGGAAAAGTTTGACCGTGACCTGTTTCTTGGCGACGCGGACGTTCCATTCGTAATAGCCGTACTCGTCGAAACTAGCTTTCCATATTTTACCGTCGATGGTATCTATTATAACGACGAGTGAGCAAATTATCATGACAAGCGAAAGGTTATTTGCGCACCGAGAGCTTTCTAAGGATACGGATCAGATCGAATATAAACATCAACTTGGAGGTTACCCACACTCATTCTGTACCGACCGGACACATTAACCAACCCAGATATATTTCTGCCCTCCTCTGTTGTACAAACCCAGCGCAGCCCTACGAGTGAGCCCCGAGAGTGACCGACGACCAAATCAATTACATATCCATACGTGACTTTCAGATAGTCCACGACGACCAATAGGTCGACGAGGTCTTCTTCAAGTGCACCCTCGCGCCATGTACCTCCGCTTTCATGGTTCCCACTATCCGATGATGTCAGTGAGGTGAAATTAAGTATATGTATACTGTTGAATTATGGATGGTGGCTTACCGAAAATCGAAGCGGAAAGAGTCGAGGGGCAGCTTCGATGCAAGGCGCTTTTGATACAGGTAATCCTTGTGCCTATTGGTAGTTGAATTCGTTACTACCATCTCGTGTTTCAGGAGAGCAAGGATGATAGTACATAAATATTGGCTTACCCCATTGTCCCGTGTAGGATCTATGAAAGAATAATCATGGGACCCCTGATGAGCATTGCTGGACCGCAACTCACCAAGGCAAGCTTTCTTCCCTTGGAGTCGCTGGAGGGTGATATTTGCTCGAGCACACCCACAATAGAGCAGTTTGGTTCTTTGGTGTGTGGAATGTGTAGCTTGGTTGATAGGGTGCTGGCCATGATGCTGGGAATGGAAAGGTGAGAGCGTCGGGAAGACAGTGTAGTTTAGCCGGAGAGTGTTATCAGATAAGATTAGCGCACGCGACCAAGAAAATTTGGAGACGTGACTTGGATCGATAGGCATCCGCGATTTCCAAGATACGATCTTTTAATCTTTTCTCGTTGTGTTCCCGTCCGTCAAGGACTTGTATTCTATCATTTAGTCGTTTCTTTCATCCTGGTCCGCCCAGAATGTCGCAAACACTAGAGCTTGCACAAGTCAGTCTCTGCTGCCAGCACTACTCCTCCGCTGACTCGAGCTCTGTTATAGACTGGTAAACGGGACCATCTACAGGCTCTAGAACAGCAGTACCAGGCCCGCTGGCGCGACGAGAAGCTCTTCGAGGTCAACGCGCCACCTCAGGAGGACCTTGCTGGCCTCACCCCCGACCAGATACGCGAAAAGTATCCCAAATGGTTCGGCAACTTTCCCTTTCCCTACATGAATGGTAGTCTTCACCTCGGCCATGCCTTCACTATCTCCAAGATCGAATTCGGTGCTGGATACCAACGTATGCTCGGAAAACGCGTCCTTTTCCCCCATGGGTTCCACGTCACGGGCATGCCTATCAAGGTACGTACACACTGCCTTGACTATTCAGATAATCTCTTGAATTCTCTATAGGCCTCTGCAGACAAGATTATTCGTGAAATTGAACTCTTTGGACCCGATTTCGAGCGCTATGAGCAGGTGCAGGCTGAGCTGGCCGCCGCAGAGGCCGAGAAGGAGGAGGTCGAGGCGGCTGAGGCATCTGTAGACAAGAGCAAGGCGAAAAAGGGAAAGCTAGTCGCAAAGAGCTCTGGGCACACCTACCAGTTTCAAATCATGGAGTCCATTGGCATCCCACGCGTCGAGATCAAGAAATTCGCGGAAACCGATCACTGGCTCACTGTCTTCCCACCCATCGCCATCGTAAGTCCAATCCCAGCCCCACAGGTGTGACGCTGACATGTTGCATAGGCCGACAACGACGCGTTCGGTTCTCGCATCGACTGGCGCCGCTCGTTCATCACCACCGATGCTAACCCTTACTACGATGCCTTCGTCCGTTGGCAGGCAAATAAACTACACGCGTTGGGAAAGATCAAGTTTGGCGAACGGTACACTATTTACAGTCCCAAGGACGGCCAGCCGTGTATGGACCATGACCGTGCGGACGGCGAGGGAATCGGACCACAGGAGTATACCGGCCTCAAGATGGAGGTTGTCGAGTGGAGCCCAGCCGCGAAGGACGTGATCGCGAGCAAAGTCGGCGGACGCAAGGTCTTCCTCGTTGCTGCAACACTGCGCCCTGAGACCATGTACGGTCAGACCAATTGCTTCGTCGGTACAGGTATCAAGTACGGTGTTTTTGCAATGAACGACAAGGAGGCATTTTTGTGCACTCTCCGTGCCGCGCGCAATATGGCGTTCCAGGGTCTTACCACTCCCCGAGGGAACGTCGACCAACTCGTCGAGATCAGCGGTGACAAGCTCATCGGCACACGCATCAAGGCTCCCTTTTCGCTCAACCCCGAGGTCTACGTTCTACCAATGGACAACGTTTTGGCCACCAAGGTGCGGCAACCCTCCAAGAACCTCGCAGGCATTTTTACTGATTTTGATGCAGGGTACCGGTGTCGTCAGCTCTGTCCCCTCCGACTCCCCCGATGACTGTCAAACACTCTACGACCTCCGCAAGAAAGCTACGTTCTACAAGATCGATCCTTCCTGGGCCGCTATTGACCCAGTGCCCGTCATCTCTACGCCAACGTATGGCGATCTCTGTGCCCCTGCGCTCTTGACTGCGATGAAGATCCAGTCGCAAAAGGACACGAAGCAGCTCGCCGAGGCGAAAGAGGTCGCATACAAGGAGGGTTTCTATAACGGTACAATGCTGGTTGGAGAGTTCAAGGGTCTCCCTGTACAGGAAGCCAAGGGCAAGGTGCGGGAGCGCATGATCGAGGCGAACTTGGCCTTTGCATATGCTGAGCCCGAGGGCTTCGTCCTCTCGCGCAGTGCAGATGAGTGTGTCGTTGCGCTTATGGATCAGTGGTACCTCGACTACGGAGAGGATGTCTGGAGGGGCCAGGTCGAAAAGTAAGTATACGCCATGTGTGGACGTTAATATCCTGATGTGTTTTGCGCAGGCTCCTTGCACAGATGAACCTTTATACCCCCGAGACGCGTCATGCGTTTGAGAAAACGCTGGCGTGGCTAAACAAATGGGCTTGTGCGCGGACATACGGTCTTGGCTCCAAGCTACCCTGGGACCCCCACTTCCTCGTCGAATCGCTCAGTGATTCTACCATCTATATGTCCTACTACACCGTTGCGCAGCTTCTCCATGGTACGCTTATGCCGTTCCCTTGATCAACCAAATAATCGTTAACTGTGCTGTTGTATATACAGAGGACAGCCTAGATGGATCCAAGCCCGGACCACTGGGTATCACTCCCGACCAAATGACCGACGAGATCTGGGAATACATTTTCTGCGACGGGCCCTTCCCAGAGCCATCTCCCCTATCCCGCGAAAAGGCCGACGCACTCAAGCACGAGTACAGCTACTTTTACCCCTTCGATCTCCGGTCTTCGGCCAAGGATCTAGTACCTAACCATCTAACTTTCTGCTTGTACAACCACGCCGCGATTTTCCCCGCTGACAAGATGCCACTCGCGATGCGCACGAATGGACACTTGATGCTCAACGGGAAGAAGATGAGTAAGAGTCTGGGCAACTTCTTGACGCTACGGGATGGTATCCGTAAATTTGGTGCCGACGCGACACGTCTGTCTCTCGCTGATGCCGGAGATGGCCTGGAGGATGCAAACTTTGAGGAGAAGACTGCTAACGCGAACATTCTACGCGTACACACATTGCTGGGATGGTGCGAGGTTTGTAGTTTTACGTTTCATTCGTCTCTATTATGTTATTGATTTTCTGGCAGGATATGGTCAAGGATGAGGCAAACCTTCGAAACGGACCGCGCACCTACCACGATGACGTTTTCGAGAACGAAATCAATGAACTCATTAACGTCACGCAAAGTCACTACGAGGCGTAAATCTTATCTACACCTTTGGCCCGTACGCTCTTTGCTTACACACTTATCCAGAACCAACTACAAAGATGCGCTTAAATTCGGGTTCTACGAGTTCCAGAGTGCCCGCGACTGGTACCGCGAGGTGACGTCCGACGTTGGGATGCACGCCGACCTTGTGCGCTACTGGATGCGTAACGCCGCCCTCCTCGTCACTCCTATAGCACCGCACTTCGCCGAGCACATCTACAGCACGATTCTCAAGTCACCCACCTCTATCCAGCAGGCGCTCTGGCCCACGCCCGACAAGCCCGTTGACGCCGCCCTCTTGGAGGCTGCAACGTACATGCGTGGCACCATCAAGACCATAAGAGACGCAGAGACGGCTTTGCTCAAGATGTTACAGAAAGTCAAGGGCAAGAAGGGTAATGATGCTAGTGGATTCGACCCCAAGAAGCCTAAAGCGGTCAGGATATACGTGGCGACAGCGTTCCCAGAGTGGCAGGATCTATGCGTCAGCGCGGTGAAAGAGGCATACGATGAGGCGACGGACAAGGTCGATGATGCAAAGGTCAAGGTCCTGTTGACAGAACGGGGGCTCATTAAGGATAAGCGCGCCATGCCCTTCGTCCAGGCGTTCAAGGTGGGTCTTGTGTCTTTCCTTTTCTCCCTCACAATTATTCTGATCCACGGGTCAACAGAAACGCATGACTCAGTTCGGTGCTCAGACTGCTTTCCGTCGTACACTCCCATTCTCAGAGTCCCAAGTACTCAGGGAAATCTTGCCATATCTAAAGAAGACACTCTCACTCGCGGATGTGGAAGTACTGTCTGTGGATGAGGCGCGTCAGAAGGAGGGAGAAGCTGGATATTCGAAGAGTATCATCGACACATCTGAGCCCGGCAGCCCGGCGTTCGAGTATCGTAATATGTAAAATTGAATCGCAAGGATATAATGTAAATAATAATATATTCTCTCTTGGTCGGCCTAGCATATAGGAGCGGAAGTGCGATCCCTGAAGGTGATTGAGGTATACTAAGACTGTACAATATAGTTGAACGAGGAATGGTATCTCTAACTTGAAGCCTCCTATTGTCAATGTTCACGTTTGTTGAGTTGGTGCTCGCTCTGGGTCTATCATCCGATTGACTTTCACGGTCTTCCCGATCGGTATATTGCTCATGTCTTGTGGTGTTATGAGAATATATTGCTTTTTGTCTGACGAGTTGGCCGTATCGATCTAAGACGATATTGGGGCGATTAGAGAGAAACGAATGATCCCAAAAGTGATGGCCCGCACCATCATTTTCATGGAAATACGCCGGTTAACAGCGTCCATGAATACATCGAACTCGTCTGTTGTACCAGGTTAGATTTGTTCAACTGAATCTGGAAATTGAGATCTCACCAAGACACCTCAGAGGACAGCCGATCGACTCCCACAGCGACAGTAAAAGACAAATCGTCGAGAACGACTTTTCGCCTCCACTCAAAGAACGGGCATCCTTCTCGCGGCTAGTTTGCTGCTTACTAGCTTGATCGTCCGTCTGTACTTTCAAAACCAGTGTTCCAGCCACATGGTTGAATAAAACCTTGCCATAATAGCCACGATGCGATAGGTTGTAAGCAAAAACATATTTGCAACGAAGGGCGATGTGGCGACGGAATTCTTGCCACTTCTCTAGTCGGACGACCAGCGAAGCTCTTAGAGCCTAAGGGATTGTAAGATACATATAGATGGATACGCCGTTGCGTGAAAGCTACCTTGTTCAGATTGTGCATTTGTTTCCATTCCCGCTCTGCGGTCTCTAGTTTTGCCTTCGCTTTGTTGACTTCAATAGTCATTTCCTCTACAGAGGCCCCATGTCTAAACGGAAGTCAGGACAGTTGTAATTGTTGCATATTAAATTGTTGAGAATGTACAAACCTTCGCTCGCGTTCCTGCAGGGCCTTCTGCACCGACTCGAGGTTGCGCTTCACAGTGTCGGCGTCTCGGGGGTTAGGGACTTCTTCGCAGTACTCACGAGCTTTGGCGGACCAATTCTAAACGTCATTTAGCCAAGTATAATAAGGGCACAAGACAATGCTAACCAAAAACTCTTCTTCAAGGACGTCCACCACGGCTTGGGCGTCGTTGATTGCCTTGTTCTCGCTCTCCAACTTCTGCTGGTAGTGATCTCTGGCTGTCTGTGCTTTGAGGCGCCTTTCAACAGCATCTTGAGCTTTTGCCTAATGATGTAGATAGGTTAGTTTATATTTTGAAGGTTGTGGATGGTATACATACAACGAGGGCACTCTTCTGCTCATTGAATTCTGCAATGCGTTGCTTCACTCTGTCCAAGGAAGGGAGTAACAATTTATTCTTTTCGTCCACTTCCCTCTTCTGTCGGAGAACATCCACGATCTGCTCTACAACATTCCTCTTCTCCGCTTCGGCTTCCTAAACACCCATCAACATACACGAAAGAGCGCTTAGCTGAGCACCTACCTCCTTAGCGGACTGGAAGCTTGAGATATTGGTGGGCATGTCATCATTCGCCTCCTGCTGTAGATTGGCCAGGATCGTCTTCGCTCGCCTGAATTTCTCGTTGGCTCTGGCGTGTTGTTTCTATAAACACGTGAGAGATGTAACGCAGGAAGAAACACTAGTCTGCTACCTTCAGATCATCCACATTCTTACGAATTGCAGCATACTCTCCCCTTAGCCTTTGTTGGTCACTTGTAACTGCATTAAATCGTGGCTGCAACGTCTTGATCTGGTCTTCATGGTGACTCAAAACATTTATGAGTATAACACACAATCGAGAAGAAGCAGGGTAGCCTCACCGAACCTCAGAGACTGCGTCTCGCCCTGTCAGTAACAGATTCGTTGCATCATTCCTCTTGTGTTGGGTAATTGGTGTTGACGCAGAACCTCCTTCCCTAACAACCTTTCCATGTAAAGTGACTTGAAATGATAATCATCTCAAATACGCACGGGTAGACCTTGACGATAAACCAGTCTGTTGTCCACGCAGTTCCTCCGCCGTGAAGTTGCTTGAGGGTGCGTTCTCCTTCATCACGCCTTTGGGCAAGGAGTTGACGTTCGATGCGCACTTGGTTAATTAGAACACGAAGTACAAAGGGGTCCGAGATCTAAATCACGAAACATATGACTATCGATAAGTAACAATACGCTAGAAATGCATACCTCAAGTGCTCTCAGGACAGTGAGATACTCCCGAGGCGGCTCTCCGCTCGAATAGTCGAATATATCCTTCTCAGAAATGATAATCGTCGTATGGTGGCTAGAGTGCATCAGTCAAGATACTGTTAAAGTGGGCAAGCGAACGTACTTTCCATACTTTGATAATATCCGCTTCAAGTTGTCTCGGTCGTTCCCATTAGTGAGTACAAAACCGGTAAGGTATCCAGAAAGTTGATTGCGCAGTAAGTTTCCCCACGTCTTTGGGTCCTTCGCTTTCACGTACAGTCCCATCGGACCGACTGGTGGATCACCAATCCAGTTTGATTTCTTGATCTCCTCGAGAACTGCCTTGATATTGTTGCCGTACGGGATGAGGTTGTTCTTCTCCGCATCTTTAGCACGTTGGATCATGCCCTGGCAGTTAGCGATTTCGGCCTTAATAGCCTCAAGACTCTTGTTCGAGTCTTCTCCCTCTTTTTTCACAGCGTCGGCACTGGCTTCTAGATCACGGATTTCTGCCGCGATCCTCTCCTGCTCTGACTGCGCTGCGTCAACATCGTTCTTCGCCCCTTCGAGCCGACGTTGTGTCTCGTCGTGTTTGGCCTGAGTGTTTGCTTCCATTCGCTTTGTCTCCGTGGCGATTTTCTTATCCAGCTCCTCGATCTGCTTGTCAACCAAGTTAGAACTCTGCTCCATTGTCTTGCAGTCACTCTGTAAAAGAATGAGTATGTTCGAGAGCTACCAACCAGATAAGAGCATACATTAAAGTCTGCGATCAATTTTTTGTTGTCTCGGATAAGCCTCTGAAGACGATCCCTCTCCCGGTTCAACTCTTCTAAATCACCGACCTCTTCAACCTGCGTTTCATAGAGTGCGACTTCCTGAGTCGCAGCCTCAAATGCCGCCTGTGATACGGAACTTCAGCAAAAATTCATCGTCACCCAACGTAACTCACATTTGCTTCGTCGATGCCCTTTTGAATCCGTGGCAAGCGAGTCTTCAACTTCACGACTGCATGTGTCTTATTTTCCATCTCTATTTGCTTTCCTTTGACATGGGCCCACGCAAGCTCTTTCTTGAGTTCATCAGCCTTCTGCTTCTGCTCGCGTGCCTTGGCAGCTTCACGGAAGCGGTCAGTGGCATCGTCGAAAGCGATCTTCAAGTCGGGAATGGCGGCTTTCTTTTGCGTGAGAACTTGAGACGTCTGTTTGATATTGGAAAGGCAGGTCTCATACTCCTCCGAGAGCTGTGAGAGCTGGGTGCCGCGGAGGAAGAACTATGACCGAAACACCAGCGTCTTTTCAGTATACATATATATATATATATATAGCGCACAACACACCTTGTACTTATCAGTTGCATGCGATGCACTCAAAAACTGCCTGGCCGAATCTAACGCAAATCTTGTGAGGTCTGACATAAAAGTATAGGGGAAAGAAATAATCACCCTGTGTAAGTACATTCAAGGGATTGTCGACCTGAATATTCATGTGGTCACAAATTGCAGAGAGCTCCTCTTTCTTGGTATGGAGGACGACACCCTTCTCGTTCTTGATCTTCCACGAAGCTTGCCCTTCTTTTGAGAACCTGCGTGTGACGATGACAGACTTGCCATATTCTTTGGGTTTATAAGCTTCATCGCCCTGGTTCTTGAGTGTGATCGTCACCTCCGCCACACTGTCAAAATCTCTCAATCCCACTGACACACACAAAAACCATAAATCTCAAGTACACACCTCTGACCCTCCTTGATGAAAGACTTGAGCCCAGTCCCGCGCCCCGTCGAGTTACTCTTCCCGCCCAGCGCCACTGTGATGGCTGATAGCACTGCACTCTTGCCGCCTGGAATCACACGAGATAAATCTTACAAGCGTACGTGGCTAGTTATAGAGAAACTTACTCCCGTTATGACCTGGAACATTGCGTTAGTCAGGCCGACACAGAGACAACAGGAGACCCACCAATGATAAAGTTAATCTGAGGACCAAAGTCAAATGTGAGGTACTTGTGGCACATGAAGTTGTGCATCTCTATGCGCTCTATGATTCCATGGTCTGCAATTCCCTAAAACACGATGAGACACGCATCAGTGACAATCGAAACCCAATGAAAGGCATAGCGCACGCCTTGGATCTTGCGTTTGGACTCGAGTTCTGCCATGATCTGCTCTCTGTGTTCTTCTTCAAACTGCTCTTCTTCTTCTTCGTTCTCCATGTCGACTTCAAGCTCTTCATCATTCGCGAAACGTGCTCTCGCCCTCCCATTACGATTGGTGCTGTTGGGCACTTCCAAGTCATCACCATCGTCATCGCTGTCAACAGTCCTAGACCTCTTCGGAGAGTTCGCGTATAGAGACTCGCGGCCGTCACTTTCTGAGTCGGAAGGGCGTTTCGGCATGATGGTGGAGGAAACCGAACGCGCGTGTGTCACAATACAATGAAATTTGCGTCACTGCACGTGAGGAAAGCACGACGTTGCGTCACACACCTGTGACCACCAGCCAGCAGTCAGGCCTGTTTACATAGCTATCTTACGGTCGATTTTTCATCCTTGCATAACATCATGGGCAACCGGGAGCGGTGAGTTGACTAATATCATACGACATTGTGGGGAAATGATTCTTTTTCCTCTCTTCACACTGGCGGGAACTTGATTGCAGACTACTATTATTTGGTGGCTCAAACTTCACCAAAGGCGGTGTCTTGATTGACATTAAGGGTGACGTAGAGATAGTCGGAACCTGAATACCTGCTCAAGTTGTGTGGCGCTACCTTCTGGACAACTGCACTACGTGGCATTTCCGATATCTTGACAGCCCTATTTTCGTTCATTTCATTAAAATCAGAATGCCATTTTATTTTATTTTATTAAAAAAAATCTTACTGCATACTCCTACTCCATCGAGTCTTCTCCAGAGACCTATTCAAGCATAAGAAATTGAAAGTCTCAGTTTATTTTCCTTACTGGTCACAAAAGCATATGGATCCTCCCACACCTCGAGAGCGCATATTAAATATAGAAAATTATGATCTCGCGTAGGCGTTCGCGGACTTCTAAAGATGAAAAGTTGATGATCTGTGCACTACATTTAATGTGACCAGCATAGCCTACTGGAATCTAAGTACTTGATCTCCAACTATCACCACCCACAACGCTCAACTCACAGAGCCTTTTCATACTCACTATGTCCAATGAGAAGAACAAGAATCGTCTATGGATTTATCTTCATCATCGTAACGGAGGGCCTGGTTACCACTGGTCCCTTGTGCTCACATCCAAGAGCATCGATCATACCACTGATCACGCCGATACGCTCATCGACAACATCTACCGTTTTCATGCTACAAACTCACTGCAAACCGAAGGCAATGATATCTTCATTTCCCCTGGAATGGCTCTACCCTGGCGCTTCGAAGAGGAAGCGACCAACATTACGCGCCTCACCAACGTCGTAGGAAGGGTACTTGTCGCCAAGTTGCCTGCTAGCACATCAGCGCTCTTGGCAGAGCAGGCCACTTATATTCGAGACGTCATTCGCCCTGGCGGCTCGGGAGGCGTCGCAGTCGTGCAGAATGACCCCAGCTGGAACTGTGTTTCGTGGGCTCAAGACGCAATGCGGGCGCTTAGGGTGGCGGGTGGGGAATTTTCCAGCATCCCGGATATTGTCCGTGGTGGGGGTCTGGAGGATGAGATCCAGGGATTTGGGGACAGGTCCTTGGCGCTGTTTTTGAAAAAAGGTGTTCAGGACATTTCAAGCCTTCCTGTTCTAGACTTGCGATTCAAATGATTTTTAATTTATCGTCTGTCTGTCAGTATGTAGCCGTTGTGCAGACACCTGCGCCACTATACCTATGATTATCTTTTTCAAGAAATTTTATGATGTTCTTTTGTGCTCTCGAGAAATATATTTCATTTTATGACATGGTTCTACACAAGTAAGTACACGAGATGCTAGCGTTCCTCGAAATTGTTCAGGAAAAACCACCTGGCGTCTTCAACTGGGTAAGAATGTTCAGTCCAGTTTTTTCTTTCTCGCACTTGTTTTTAAAAAATGATGAACGGAAAACACTGACAGCGCCAGTGGCAAGTGTAGAAGACCGCTCAGTTTTTGCTGCCAGTTTATGGGCGATCTATTATTAGAAAACGGGATCTAAATATAAAAGGTTTGGCGCGTCCAATGGTTGGGTCGTTTCCTGTAAACCTCGACCACCATCATGCCACGGAACACGCAAACGCGGGGCGCGGGCATTGGTTTCCAACAGTACGTTCTCATCTTAACCGCAATATACGGAACCTGGAGCACGATAGGCCATGTTCCCGTCGCCGCGTTTACCCAGTTCCCGTCGATGTCTATCATCGCTGTTGCAGCAGGTAACCACTTTCGCTTCCCCATATATGATTCGAAAACGCCCCGCCCTTATCCATTTTCCTCTAGTATGCATATTCACCCTCCGCTTCTTCAAATGGTGGCCTCCCGGCATGCGGGCTAGGCGACTACGTCCCATGACAGCCAAATTACGGATTATCGCCATCCGGCGACGGCGCGCTCGTAGATCCCAGCTCCGCATCTTTTACATATGGGCAATGATCGCCTCCAACATCGCCGCTGCATTCGTCTACGTCCAATTCCTCTTGAGCGGGGCCCCCGCGTTCATCCCGTGGTTCTGCAAAGCCGGTGGCGCGTTCCTTAGTCATCTCGCCCTGCGCCTCACATGCAACGCGTTTATTGAACACCTGAAGATGGAGCTCGCCAGCGTTTCTGTCTTCGTGTGCGGCCAAGGCTGCAGAACAACTGTCTACGGGTTCAAGAAACAGTGGCGACTGCTTCCACAGCCAAGCCGCTCCCACGTGAAAGACATCCTATCCTTACTCGTAGCGATTTTCAACGCCACCACACACCCATTCTACAGCGTCTATGCAACGGTCACGCGCCTCGCCCGAACCACTCTTTCCCTCTCCACGCGGGCCACATCCATCGCCCGGGAGCTCCTCGCCACTCTACTATTCATCACACAAAGCCTGGTAGTTCTCTGCGTCCGAACGCTCACTCTCCTCTGGCTACTCTCACTAGCCGCACACGTAGCAGCCAAGGCGTTTCTGCACCGGTGGGGCCCTAGTCTGCTGGCAGCCACGGCAGGCGCATCGTTTCTCTACTACGCCATCCTGGGGATCACAGCGGCCACTCAGGGATGGACGCAGCACCACATCTTGCCGAGAGCTGCGCTTAGAGCTAGGAGCCCAGCGCGGGAGTCCGTGCTGGACCCAAATGGCGACGTCGACCGTAGTGGCGAAACGCCTAGGTCAGATACTACAGACGTGCTGCCGCGTCCCGAAAATGGCACTACGCATGACGCTCCGTCAACGGATCCCGATAACCTCGATGCACCTGCGCCGGAGAGCGATTTCGAGGTCATCTCGCCCAGCATCAGCGCAGGATCCATGCCCGGACAATGGGGCGATCTCCTCTCGGACGCGGAGGTAGAGCCTATCCCCACGGAAGACGTGGTAGCGCAGGGTGAGGACGCCTTCCTCATGAACAACGGTAATACCGAGGCGCGGTTGGAGTATATATGCTCTGCAATCGAGGTTCTCGCGAAGGGGAAAGGATCAAGGGCGCACATACCGAGGGTTGCTCGTAACACCATGCGATACCGGTCTGTAGATGAGGAGCACGAAGCTGAGGGGAGCAGGAACTCAAGCCATCCAGCTGGACAGGATGATATAGACATCACCACACCAGCTACAAATGTCAACGCTCCCCCTGGCATATTCCCAGAAGACGATACCGATGTACAAGTATCGGTAGCGGCTGAAGCTACACAAAGCGGACTCCGAGACGTTAGAGACGATTATAATATGGCCCTGGAAGAATGGGACGCTGGTCTTGGAGATATAGAAGCGGACGACGGGACCGCGGCGGAGGAATCAATGACCACTAGGCAGAACTTCCTCGAACTTGGGACTATTTCACAGGGTAGCGAATTTGCAGATGCCATCGAAAACAGAGGGAGCCGCTCTGGCGAACGAGGCGTTTGCGATTTGGACATCTCGGACGAGGATGGTGAAGTGGTGGAACTGGTCGCGATCTGGACCGAAGACCACAACAACGCCCCAAGCGTTCAGACAGCAGAGGCTGAGGTGGTACCGGCAGAAGACACCGTCGTAGACCCTCTCACCGAGCACTACAATGACCCAGCAGACACCGGCACCGACGTCACACTGAGCAACACACTGGCATCGGCAACATCCACGTCCGACACCGACCCGTGCAAAGACGACGAAGCGCAGTTCCTTTACCGCTCCCCTGGCCACCTACAGTGCGCCACGTCTCAAGGACCGCAGACGCTGGGGCATGCCCGTTCGCGGCCGAACCTGCGCCTCGAGGCGGGGTGCTGGGTGTCTGCATCACGTAGCCTGTGTACGGTGCAGTGGGGTGCGGAGTACGTCGCGGCAGAACGCACTCCTGGAGGCACCGATACGAGTGTGGAGGGGACCAAGACTATAGATACGGGGGTGGGGGATAAAGATGCAGGTACGGATGTAGAAAGGGAGGCTAATCGCAGGACGGAGAGGCATCGCGCAAGAAGGATCATGCAGGTTGCGCGGTGGCACGCGTTGAACGGCTCCATGCAGACGAATCGCTATGTGTCTGCGTCTGTGTCTGGGGGTCAGTTTGAACTTGACGCAGAAGAGGGCGGTTCTGAGAATGTGCTGCGGGGTGTGAGGGAGCATACGCTCCTGGGGGAGTGCGCGAACGATGCGGGGAGCGCGGGCGGTGCGGATGTGAGGTGTGTCGTGGCAGCCATTCCTGTCTCCACGGTCTCCGGATCTCTCCCAGCTTCCTCTTCCCTTTCCCGTCCTGCCTTCGTCTCCCAGGGTCAGTGCGGAGCCAGAAAAGTTGCGGTGGCGCTAAAGGATGCGGTGGAATCCATATGTGAGGATGGGAATTCAAGGAACCCCAACACCGCTCCAGTCAACGCACAGGAAGATGCGAAGATTATTCAAGGAAGGCGCGGGGCAACATCTGCGAATGGCCCGAAGGACAGCGATGCGGGGAATGTGCCACCCGTTCAAGCTCAAACTGCCCTCATATCGGATGCTGCACGGGCGATCGCGGTACCGCGTATTGCAGTGGAGCTTGTGGAGAGTCCCGAGGCACTTGGTTTTGGGAAGGACAAATTGCCGAGTGCACAAGCGACTGCACACACAGCGGGCAGTGTCGTGGGTGTCACGGTGTCGAGTTCAAGGTTGAGCCAAAGTAGAGGTCTACGTGCGAGCTTGCATTGTAGTTCCAGCAGCTCTAGCCCGCGCCTACGCACACGCACATCCGCACCCTCAATCACACCCACTCCGATAGCCCCTGCAGCACCCATGCCTACACCCACGCACACATCCCTACTCCATCCCAGCAAATCATACGTCGAGCGGCTCGAGGACGAGTACGGGCCCGACGTGCAGCTCGAGGAGGACGAAGCAGAGATACACGCGCGGGATGTTGCGCTGAGCCTGAGCCTTCTGGTCAAGGCGGATACAGGTAAAGATGGTGAGGGCGCGAGGGCGCGATCACAAGACAAGGAGAAGGGGCGGGTGAGGACAAGGGTTTTTAGCATGGGTTCCAGCGTTGGCGGTAGTGGAGTTGATCAGGCGAGGAAATGGAAGGGGCGGGAGTCTCGAGATGAGGAGAAGGGAAAAGAAAAAGAAAACGAGAATAGAAGCCTGTCGATGCTGCGAGGCTCTGAATTTGATTGCGGGCTGGGAAAGGGCAAGAAGGGTAAGGGTAAGGAGAAGGATGGTGCACTGCCACAGGTCGAAGATGTGAGTCCGGATGCCGGCGCGGGCTCGAGTAGGCACTTGGTGTTGGCGAGGCGGCGGTCTACAGGGCGTTGAATCATTTTAGGGGTTAATTATTCTTGGATCTTGTGTGTGTTTTTATCTCGTATCTTGTTATCAGCCTAGGCTTGATTTGTATTCTGGATATTTCGTGGGCTTGTGATGTGTATCAATCATTTCTTACATCGATACAACAAGGTCATACTTGACTGGGCGAGAAGAATCGCAACGGCGACAAGGTCACTGGAAAAAATCGACCGAACACGTTCACCTTGAAGTTATACCGTATCGCGCATTGTGCATGTGGCAGTTGAATTTGAGGTTTTCCACGTTTTTAATGAGAACCTGGAGCATAAAACAGGAGTATTAAGTACCATTTTAAAATTTTCAGCGATAGAATTGCATACGTGAAAAAAGCAAGATCTTTATCATTGCCACAAATACACTTTAGCTAGGGATTGAGGGAACGAATCATCTCCAAATCGTGCTGTTTCTCCATTAACCCGTGCCCAACTACACCCTGTGCCCAAAATATCGCTCCCGAGTCATTAAGGAAGGGTGGATATCGTGCCTTGCCCGCCTCTCCTACCCAATCGAAATCAATCAACATCGCCCATAGTTTTTTGTCCTCGGTCTCCTTGATGATGATATTTGACCGGCGCAAGTCACCGAACACGAGGTTGTTCTCGTGAAGCAGGTCTACCGCAGACCTCACATCATCCATGACCTCTTCAGGCATATTAAGAGAGAAGTAATGACGTGCATCCCTGCCCTTGACGAGCTCCATAATAACCATCATCGCTCCACCGCAGATCCTCTCGCAGAAGTATAAGTGGGGTGCGCGGCCGGCTTGAGCAAGAAGGCGATGAGCTTGTCCGTGGTACGTTTCACAGAACTTGACCAAGACCTCGGTGCCGTTATAAGTTCCTTGGAAAAGTGCGCGGCAGTAGTTGTCAGGGACCCGACCCTCATATTCATATCGACCGGTGAGGACGAGTTCATTGTCTGGGGCCAGACCAGGGAGGTAGGTTGGTTCAGGAAGTAGACGCCGAACGCCAGGTCGGCTCGAGGATAGTCGTAGAGAACCATAATAATCCCGTAGAGATCCAATCGCTCGCGCAACAGCAACAAACATCCGTGAAGTTTTTAGAATTTGCTCTCTGGTTCCACCCAAGAAGATGTAATCCGTAAAAGCTTCGGCGATGACAATATCCGCAAAGACTGCCCCGCCAAAGCTGATGTAAGGACCAGCTATGCATATCGTAATGCAAGGACAACATGTTCCTTTGCGTATCTCATTGCACTATCGCTGGCCTGATTTAGTTTCATTCAGCTCCATACATAAGTGATTTTCCTACCTGATCCCCCGCGAGGCGCTTGCGCAGCGACAGAACATTTTGTATCGCGCTGTTTCCAGACCATCCTACTTCATTTTTCACCTCGACTTGGGCGACGACGGCTACTTTCCCCTCGTAATTGAGCTCATGGAAAGCTTCAATTTCAACGACATTGTTCATCGCGTAGACCTCGAATTCAAACCCGACTTCAACTTCTAGGAGGCGGGCTAGATGCGAAACAGTTTCTCTACGATCGTACTCGGACGGATTAATCTTTGTTAATGAAGCGTATAGTTGTGCTGTACTTTCTACACGTCTTTGTTCGCGTGGGTCGTTCAGCTGGTCTAGACGTTGTAAGTCATCCTTCAGCTGGGCAAATGCGCTGTGATATATCGCGATGGGAGGGCCTCTAAGACTTGCTGGGCGTCCGTTGTAAATCGGGCGTGTATGTTGCTCACTCTCGAACAGCCATGCATCCTTTGAGACGCTCGATGGCGCTGGCGCGTTTATTGCATCCCTGATGGCCTTTTGGTGTGCTTAGTTAAAAGCTTTAAGAAGGCTCGTACGTCATTGAAATACGAGAATAGAACCATACCAGCTTCCATAGGGTGTACAGGCGACTCGGTGGTGGTACCTGGATGAGCGTCAGAATTACGAACTGCAAATATACTTACATCCAATCGTTACCGGTGTGTATCTGAACTACGACAGATATATGCATCGCTGGAATTCCACCAAGCACATCATCAAGCGTATCCGTAAGGTCCAACTTCTCCGCGATTTGAGTGAGTTCCCCCAAGGCATTGAGCCGTTCCAAAGCGGTGTCGCTAGGCCTTACGGGTAGGGGTTCTTTGAGCTACCAGAAATGTATCAGAAATGTAAAATAGCATCGATATCGCTGACAGTAGAAACGATACCTTCCAAAGCACTAGATCATTGAAACCTTCAACAGATGCGAAAGCCGACTTTTTCTTGCAGTTGTAGACGAGTTCTCGAAATTCATCGACGTCAATTGAGGTTTGGGCATCCACGCGGAAGACGAATGGATATCCCAAAGAGGTGCAATAGAATCTTTGCTTGTCTTCTGACATGCGGCCGGACGGGTGCAACTTGCAAGTAGCAGACGAGTGGCACGACGGTGACCGAACAATTCACAACCGCAACGGCAAGTGGCGGGCCGCGGTAACCGCGACCACGTGCGATCATGCAGTGGCTATGCAGTACTTTTGATCTCTGATCTCTCGGTAGTGGGTGACTTCCCGTAAGTAAGAAATCTGAAAGGTATCTGGAAAGGCTAGCAACGCCCAAAATCAAGTTTTGATGAGATCCCATCAGCCGATAGGATTTAGAAACGAATTTCTCGTCTGGGGATAGTGTTGCCGCAAGGTCGAGGTACCTCAAGGTCAAGGTCCCTTGAGGTAGCGGGGTTCGAATATCAATCAGCTTAAGGTACCTTGAGGTTAGCTCAAGGTTCTTGTAAATACCACAAGTGTTTAGACCCGTGCTACGCTACGGCAAGACACAGGTCTAGGCCGCCTGCGGCGGCGGTTGGAAGACATCAATAAGTGCTAAGCTGCCTACGGCAGCAGTGTCTGTGGTGT
>JABCKI010005798.1:0-42444 GCA_018282025.1 Sphagnurus paluster
TAATAATTTATTTTGGAAAAAAAACTGTAAATTGTGTGATCATTGTCAAAGTAACTTGAATACTAACATCCCACAGCTATTAATGCAAAGATCTTGCATGCCTAAGCTACAGGCAAGGGGGGGTTTGGGGGACCCCAGGGGTTCCCCCCCAATCACTAAAGCTACTATTGTGAAAATCTGGCATATGCATGCTACAGGCAAGGGGGGGTTTGGGGGGGAACCCCGGGGGTTCCCCCCCAACTACTATAACTCTTATTACTAAAATATTACTAAAACTGACATTAAAAGAACAAAGGGAAGATATAGAGTGATATGCAAGGAGGGATGAGACATCTGTGTAATGAAATACAATTAACAACTGCGACCCCCCCGTGACAACGGCACGGGTCCTTAAGCTTCTCATGATTACTATAAGGTCAAAACAGATTTTCCACGATTTGCTGACATTGGTCAGCGCTGGCCAGCCAGGGTCGACCTCTCAACGGGTGGGGGAGTCGACGTCTCGGATATGCCCGGGCGTAGCCCCTTGCAAGAACCCTTGTAAGCAAGGGAACACTGTTAAACGTTACGGACTTGGACGACCACGATCTCCTGAATTAAAGGGACCGGGAGACTTGCCAAGGCGATACGACGACATGTCTGAAACATCGCTCAAACTGAAATGCCACATATGCTACTACGCCCACACCGTGCCCGAATTTAAGTTCTTTTCCTGTGGTATGTGGTACCCTATATCCTTCCACAACCGAGGTACAACTCAGTTACTCATTGATCCATCGCTCAGGTCACGGATTTTGTACATCCTGTGTTGACAATATATTCTTGTTTAGTAGGAATAGCAAGATCCCACCAACGTGTGCCCATTGTCGCGGTCCACTTTCTAGGCACGATGAGCGCGTCATTTATTTCGAAATTCAATCACCCGAGGAGGAGAAAGCTGCGGCAATCGATACTCTCGTCAGTGGGCTGGACCAGATGAACGAGGAATCAAAGGTTATTAGTGTTGAGACTGCTGGGAAGAAGTTGAATCATTTCGCAAGAAAATGGACTAGCACCGAGGAAACCACTGTGCGTTTCTCGCCTGATTCTCAGCATTAGCCCAAGCCTACTTTTCAAAACCAGGACCCGCTCCTTCAAGCCATTCAAAACTTTCAGAGAAAAATAGTTCCGCATTTCAAGATGGTGGAAGACCTTAACAAGCAGATCAAACATCTTACAGAATCACAAACCGATCTGAATTCGCGTGTCCTTCAGGTGGCACGACTCGAGAAGGAGCTTAGCACTATGCACAAGGAGCGAAAAGAACAGGAACAACAACGCGACAAGGCCATCGACTTAGCACGTCAAGCTAGCAATGAGACAGTTGACCTCCGACAGAACCTCGCTAATTTGAAAATGCGAATATCTGAGATAGAAGAGAGCAACACGCGCTACAAAGACCAACTTTCTAGGCATATGTATGCTGTATGGTTTGTCCCAGATTATTTAATATCCACAGCCCAATAATCCATTTTGTTCAGGGGCAACAACTGAAGGCTAAAAATAAGATACTCGAACAAGAGAACGAATCACTTAAAAATCTAGTTGAGCTCACACGTCGAGCGGCGGATAAAAATGAGACCAGCCAAAATGTCGAAGTTGACTTGTCTCTGAGCAAGGTATGCAAATTTATGCCATGATCCGTTCATGAGATTAAGGTTTATCATTCCGCTCAAGAATGGTACTGTAGCCATGTCCTCCCAGCCAGAATCCTCTATAGTCCCATCCCTGCCGCACACCACACAACGTGACTTTGAAGGGATGCCACGGCCTGGCTTCCAGTCTGACTGGCAATTACCCAATACCGCCAAGAAGCGCAAGACCAGTGCGCAAAACCAGACACAGGGAATTCTTGGGCTTTCGGTTAACAGAAAGGGTCGGCCTGTCGGTGCAGTTCAACTTGGTCCGAAAAGGACATCTCGTGCGCCGCTGAGGTAGTACTCGGAGGATTGAAGTAGGACGTTCTCTGCAGGGCGCGATGCGCAGGTTGTGGCGCGACTATTTCGTGAGGGATTTTACTTCATCAGCTGGATCAGACATGGGTATGTCTTCGTTATTCGACGCCCTGGTAAACTATGAATACATCTGTACCGGCACCAATGAAGTTCACGAGAATATGGTATATAGAAGAATGTTCAGGAAGATGTATCCATATCCTTGTGATCATATGAAATCACCGACAGTATGCGTAACTGTTCAAAATTGCGATGAGCTCTATATACGCGTATCGAGAGGAACCCAAGTGAATACGAGAAAAGTCCGTAAGCTGTTACGATGAGATAAGAACGACGCAGCAGGATTCAGACTGGGAAGAATATCTAAGTATTTACGTCAGCAGACCGAATTATTGAGTGCACTTTGCTTTACGACCACTGTATCACGAATCCGACGTCTGGTCATCTCTGCTCTAGAAAATAATAGACGGAGAATGATATCGGAGACTTCACAGCAGCGCAAGGAACTTGAAGCCTTCTTCCACTTCTTTGCGACCTTCAGTCTTCCCCGATTGGTGACGACCCTTTCTGACCTCAGCGATGGCGCTGTTCTCTTCGAAGTACTCTCTCTCGTGTGCGCCTGTTACATTGTCTATATGACTCGAAATTGAACTCGATTCGCCTGCAGTGATGCTGATTATTTTCGACAACCGACGCGTCCTTCAGCTCAACCGTCAGAAAACTGGGTCCTTCGGTTCAGCGCCCTCAAGCGGCTGTATAGGCTGATGACCCAGTACTTTACGGATGTCCTACATCAACCAACCGGGTCGCTGGACGTACCCGACTTGCAGGCAATGGCAAAGGACCACAACATCACCGCGACCCTCATCATGTGTCGCATTACGATCGCCATCGGTGTGCAATGCGAGAAGAACAAGCAGTTCATTGACAAGATCCAGGGATTGAGCGAAGTGGATCAGCATCATCTTATGAAAGCGATTGAGCAGGTATGCTCGTTTTTCTGCCTCCAGATCGCAGTGCTCACGGGGGTCATAGGTTATGGCGCGCATTACCATGGCACCTGGGAATCATGATATCTCAGAAGCTAGCATGACGGAGTACGTTTCTTGAAATGCATCTTTCGAGAGATGTATTCTCACTTATCCCTTCGTCAGAGATGATCATTATTACCGAATACAGTCGGAGAGAAGCCAAATATTCTCGGAAAAGGAAACTCTGCAAAAGGTCTATGAAGCTCTTCTTGAAGAGCATCGCGCTCTTCAGACGAGTTTCGATGACGTCGTATCCGAAAAGGACGAAGCGATAAACCGGCTGAGGGACATGAGGAGAGAAGTGGATAGCAAGCGGAGCGAAAAGGCAGACGCGATGGTGCGCGGTGAAAATGAGAGGCTGCGTGCAGAACTGTGTGTATTCATCTCGGCCGACATGTCTGCAAACTCAGTACATGATGTAGGCAGAAGAGCGAGGACAATCTGGCCATTACCGAATCCGAGCTGGAGAAGAGCACCAATCTGATCACGGACTTGACAAAAAAGATCGACGAGCTGCAACCCAGAGCAGATGAGAGGGACAAACTTAAAGATAAACTTGACGAGTGAGCACACCTTGCCAATGTATTTGCAGAGGCTTACTATGCTGCTAATAGGTATCGCCATGCTGCCGATAAACTACAAAAGACCGAAAACGTGATGGAAAAGTACAAAAAGAAACTACAAGAGGGTGCTGATCTCCGCCAACGCGTCAAGGTACGCGTGTATCGAATCCTCACAAAGCATAGCATGTTTAATGTCCGAATCAGGCTCTCGAAGCTCAAAATGCCGACTTGGTGGATAGGAACGCGTCTATGGAAGAGGAGTACCGCAAGGTCGCGGCCTTTAAGCCGCTTATGGAGTCGTACAAGAACCAGATCGCCGAGCTCGAAAGCAAGAACTCTGCACGTGCGCAGGAAAACGACGCCCTCAAGTTCGAGCTGGAGCAGAGCCGCACAAAGCTCAAGATCACGCTGGAGGAACGCGCGAAGGACTCGGAGACACTGGAGCTGTACCAGGAGCGCGTGCGCGAGCTCGAGCTGAGCTCCCAGCGGCCCGTGCGGTCCACGCGGTCGGCCCCAGCGGTGCGCGAAGACCCGGAGCGCAATCCCGCTGCCGAGTTTACAGAGAGCGAGCTGTTGGGTGGGACGGCGCATGTCGAAGAAGAAGACGACGATGATGATGATGACCATGCGGGCCTAGGGCTAGATGGAGAGCTGGATGATGCGATTATGGGCACGACCATGACGGATCTGAAGCTCCAGATCAGGAAGCTGAAGAGGGAACTGGAAGCGGTGCGGAAGAACGAGGTGGACGCGAGCCGGGTGCTTGTGCTGGAGAACCTGCTGGAGGACGCGAACCGCATGAAGACACGCTACGAGGGTGATTATCTGGCTGCGCATCGCGAGAAGCTGGTGCTGCAGCGCGATCTGGAGGAGATCCGTAGCGGCAAGTCGTTTGGGGATGGGTAAGTGTCGAAATCATAGAGGGGAATCTTTTTCTGATTCTTCTTCTAGTGCCGAGGCTGCTATCGCTCTCCGGCAGAGATTGAATGAGACCGTCGATCAGTTTGAAGAGTTGCGCAAGGTGCACACGGAGCTCGAGGTCAAGTTTGAGACCCAGACCCGGGAGCTGACCATCGCCAAGTCGGATCGTGAGTTGCTCCGTGATTCTTTATACTACCTCGACTAACAAGCGAACAGTTAACCTGGTCAACAAGGACCAGCTTGATATTCTTGCTACGCTCCGAGAATCAGTAAACGAAGACAAGGCGGCGCTCGAAGCCGATGTCGAACGTCTGAAGAAGCAGAATAAGGATCTAAGCGACAAGAACCGCATGCAGCTTGAGCAGGTGAACGCGCTGCTGCTCGAAAAGGTCAACCTGCAGAGCGAGGGCATCGGGCATCGCGAAAAGATGCTGCAGAGAGAGCGCGACTTTGGGTGGGTTTCTCGTGCCGCGTCGGCTTGCAGTGGCTGACATGTGCTACACAGCGATCTCCGCGCGTCGATATCCGGGAAGAATGTGCCGGAGGATATCAAGGCGCGGCTGCTGGCTCTGCACGAGGAGAACGTGAATCTGAAAGAGACGAACAAGACGTGGCAGGAAAAGCTGAGCAAGGCAAAGGCGGTGAGCGTTGTGTGCATGTGTGTTTGTGACGTGCGGACTCTGAGCTCGACGGTTTGCAGTTTATTAAATCGCAGGACAAGCTGTTCAAGGAGCAACACGCTGCGAGCGCGGGCTCTGCGCCTGTGGGTTTCGTCTTTGTTACCGGCGCTCGAAACGCTTCTGACAGATGTTGCAGGGCCTGTTCGAAGAGGCAGAGGCGAGCTTCCGGTCCCAGATCAAGGTGCTGGAGGAAGAGGTGGCACGACAAAAGGTATGGCAGCGATTTGTCTTCGTAAAAACATACGCTTGAGCTTGTATTGTACAGCGCCTGATGGCGGAATCGACGATGCGGTATCGGCGCGAGCAGGAGCTTATGCTGGGGGCGATTCACAATATAGGTATGCGGACTGCCCGGGGGCACCTTGGTGCGCAGCCGCGAGACCCGTCGAGCTGGCTGGGGATCAATCGCAAAATGGTTCGTCGTGTTTCCATTTTTTGTCAACGTGCTAATTCTGTTTGCAGGCAAGCCAGACGTTGCAGCGGTAGCCTGGGCGACGGGGAGATTTAGAGTAGTTTACGGATTATTATACCCGATTTCTGTATACGATGTAATTAAATAATGATGTAATCAGGTTCGATTTGGACACTCATGTCGCTGGCTGCAGCTGCGACCGTGATCATCGACGGCAGCGTGCTGGAGGGCGGCGGGCAGATCCTGCGCAACTGCACATCGCTGTCTGCATTGCTCGGGAAACCGCTCTCGATCCACAACATCCGGCACGCACGCAAGCCGCCCGGGCTGAAGAACCAGCACCGCACAGGTCCGCACGGGTTCACCACTGACTCGCCGCAGCTCACACTCTCACGCATACACGCAGGCCTCGAGCTCGCGGCGCACATCTGCAACGCACAGCTGACGGGCGCGACGAACGGCTCGGCGTCGATCGGGTTCACGCCAGGGCGGCTCGCGCTGCCAGGGGCGTTCACGGCCGACTCGGTGACGGCGGGGTCGACGACGCTCCTGCTGCAGACGGCCCTCCCGCTGCTGCTGTTCGCGCCCGCGGGGACACCACGGTCGACGCTCACGCTGCTCGGCGGCACGAACGCGAGCCAGGCGCCGCAGATCGACTACACGCAGCACGTGTTCCTGCCGTTTCTGCGGCAGCAGTTTGGGTTGGCGGGGGAGCTGGAGCTGGAGATCGTGCGGCGCGGGTACTTTCCGCGCGGGGGCGGCGAGGTGCGCGTTGCGGTGGCGCCGGTGCAGCGTCTAGGGCCCCTGCGCGTGATGGAGCGCGGGCGGGTGGTGCACGTCGGGGGCGTCGCGCACGTCGCGGGGCTGCCGCTTGCGGTCGGGCGCAAGATGATGCTTGGCGCGCGGAGGCGGCTTGGGGAGCTGCCGCTGCTGAATGGCGGGGAGGGCGGGGAGGTGACGGTGGATATCCAGGTGACGCGGGAGAGGAACGAGGTGACCAAGGGCGCGGGGAGCGGGATTGTGTTGTGGGCGGAGCTGGCGGGCGGGGGTGTGATTGGGGGGAGTGGGGTGGGGCGCAAGGGGCTCGACCCGCATGATGTGGGCGCGGAAGCGGCGGCGGAGCTGTTGCGCGGGCTCGAGGCGGGCGGGTGCGTTGACGAGGTGAGGCGGTTGTGTAGTGCTCTTTCTGGCGCTGACTCTGCGCAGTGGCTGCAGGACCAGCTCGTCATTTTTATGGCGCTTGCAGAAGGTACATCAGAAATCAGGTGTGGCAAGGGCGGGCTTAGCCTGCACACGCAGTGCGTCTGTCTGTCTATATTTTCTCGTGTGGAAACTAACGACGAGTAGGACTGCAATCTGGGTTGCGCAGCAGATGACAGATGCGCAGTTTGAAGTGGAAGAGGAAGCGTCTGGGGATACTGTCATTCGGTGTCGGGGGATCGGGTACAGTAAATAGTAGAGATATTAGGATTGTTCTATAGAGAGAGTACAGAATACACATGGGATGGTCAACGATTCCAAGACAAGAGTGACATGTCGCCGAGGCGCCTGGAGAAGGATGAGCGGGGACAGGTTGGGAAGAGAGGCAACGGACCTGGGTTTGACAAGGTGCCTGATGGTGCCGAGGACGGCGAGGAGAACAAAAACGGCGGCGGCGGTGACATAGGCCCAGCCGAGGAACGAGTTCTTGCCGCCGATCCAGGAGACGGTGGAGATGACAAAGGACTTTGTGCCCTTGTAGGGGAGGACGGGAAAGTCTGTGGATAGATTAGATTGTGAAACGGACAAGGAAAGAGAACGGACTGAGGCCGATGACGATCTGATAGGTGCCAGCGGGCATGGATACGGTGTCGTTGCGGCCGTAGAGCTTGGTAAAGGTGGGGAGGCCTGCGGTGCGCATCCAGTTCTGGAAGTGCTCGTCCTTGGTAAAGTCGGGTGGGGGGTTGGCTTGGGTGTAGCCGTTGGGGTAGCGGAGGGCCCAGTTGGGGGGCGGGACGATGCCGGTAGAGTTGTACTGGGAGTTGGGTGCAGAGGCGTACTTTTTAGCCTCGCCGGGCCATGCGATGCCAGAGGAGGTGAACTGGTAGACCTCTGTGGCGACAGAGCCGGAGGGATTGAGGAGGACCGGGGAAGAAAAGGTGTCTGTGGGAGAGTTAGTGGGGCAAGAGGCTGGTGTTTGGAGTGCTTGCCATTAAAGAGGGAGTTTGCGATGAGACCACATGGGTAGATGGCGACGCCGTTGAGGGTGGCGAGGGGCACGCAGTCGCTTTTGTTGAGGTCATTGACATCGACAAACTGGCCCTTGAGCTGGTCTGAGCTGAGACTCTTGACGTAGCGACGGTGGTTCTGATAAAAGTTGGTGAGTTTGTAGTAGAAGAGGACGGGGCCGTTGAGCTCTGCGGGGACGTTGAAGTGGACGACACACTGGCGGCGGGCAGAGACGTCTGGGCTGTCTGGGTTCTGGAGGAGGGCATACTGGGGCGCGGGCGGGTTGGCGTCTTTGGCATCAGAGGCGCGGAGGTGGTAGGAGTACTTGGAGGATGGCATGGGGGTGAGGGTGAGCGAGGTGTTGGAGGCGGAGGGGGCGAGGTTTTCGCAGTCGGAATAGTCAAAGGTCATCTCGGAGACCTGGGAGGAGCCCCAGATGAGGAGGCCGCCGATGGGCGCAAAGATGAGGCCGACGATGAAGAGGGTGGGCAGGACGGTCTTTGGAGTGAGAATGGGCTGCCAGGCCTTGAGCCGCTGCTGCTTGAATGCGGTGTTGGCCGGACGACGCCATGCGCCCTTTTCCTTGGGCTGCTCGTCCGAGTCTTTTGCTTTGCGGTTGAAGAGCCCCATCGTTGAGGACAACCGCAACAATTGAATGACAAACGCCTAATAGTCCGCAGTGTTACGTCAGCACGATCATGGTCCTCGTGGACGACGCGTTTCCCGCCGCCGTCGCTGACCACTTTGCCGCCGTCTTTGTCTCGTCACAGAGCACGCCATACAAGAGGGCACCGTCAACCAGCGCGGCCTCGAAAACCTCCGCGCCGTACACGACCTCCTCGCCAACCAGTCCCTCCACTACATCTTTCCCTACAGCGCGTTTACCTTTGAGACCGATGTCTCTGTTGTCGTCCTCTGCGACGCGGCGCGAAAAGCGCGTTCTTCCAGGTTTGTTTCACGCCTTGTTTTTTTCGCGACTGTTGCTCATGTCACGTAGACGAATGCAAATGTTTCCCTCACTGTCGATCCTAAATTTGATTATTATGCCTCTGCTGAAGCCATTGCCGCCCGCGCGCCGCCGCCCGCCACCCTCGACGCCTTTCGCGCTCTCATAGGCTCTGCCAAAGTCGGCTCCGTCTCCATCAGCGACGCCACTGCCCAGGTACCCCGTCCCCCCTCCCTGCCCGCGCCAGGCTAACTTTCCTGCAGTTCATCCAAGAGGACTTTGTCCGCCAGCGCAAAGACGCCCAGCCCACCCTCTCCGAGGCTGATTTCATCCAGTGCATGCTCGTCGCCAGGTCAGTTCATCACATCAACACTTGCCATCGATCCTGACACGCACAAAGGCTCCTCGCACTCTCCATGCAAGAATCCGAGATCACCCAGGACATTTGGGGAAAAGCGAAGTCTCTAGAGGCCCGCCGCAAGGCCACACTCTGAACGCATGTATAATATGTATTATTTACATCCTGCCAATGTATCATCATTGTCTAGTTCATGCACGCCCGAGCCCGTGCTTGGACGCCTCGAGCCACGCCTCTCCGAGCTCTGCCACCACCTTGGGAAGCAGCGCACCCACCGCCGCTGCGTCTTTCCCGCTTCCCTCTAGGTAGTATTTGATCTGTGTGGCATCGTGAGCACCGAATCTGTTTGATCTGAACGTAACCCACCTTGGGCTCCGTCCCGCTCGTACTGGGGTCTCATTAGCGCAAACAGAATCGACAGGTGGGGGAGCGCGCACCGAGTGGTTAGAACGATCCGCGTCCCGTCTGCTCTGTTCTCTGCACGGAACTGGATCATGTGTCCAGACGAGAGGGGTAAAGACGGTTTGTAAGACGGCGCGTTGGTGCTGTCGTATCCTGTGGTCAGGTCGACGACGCTGGTCACCGTGAGCCCCCCGATTTCGCGCGGGTAGCACGGGCTGGGCGAGCCGGGCTACATGGGGAGCGTGTTAGCGGGGCTAGAGGGCAGTCAGATGACGCACGGTGTAGGACCGGATACGCGCAAAGATCTTGTCGATCGTTCCTGGGTCTGTGCAGATGAAATAACTGTTGCTTGTCTCAAAGTATCCGTACCTGCGTTGCTGGGGTTTATATTTATTCAGATTGGGCATCGGCAGACTGTGCGCACCGATCATACAGCTCCTGCAGGTGCGCCTCGACCGTCTTCCCTTGCGCGTGCAGCGCCGTCACCAGCTCCGCAAACACCACCGTCGCCGCGACGCCGTCCTTGTCCCGGATCTCGTGCCCAAACATGAACCCGATCGCCTCTTCGTAACCGAACGGCACCTCGTACCCCGCCGCGACGAGGTCCAGCGCCGTGTTCCCGATGAACTTGAACCCTGCAAGCACAGTCGTCAGATGGGGTCGTCCCACTACTCGTGGCACACGCGACCTGTGAGACACTCGACAAACCGGAATCCCTCCACACGCGCGACGGTCTCCAGCATCTTCGAGCTCACCGTCGACGCGACCATCGCGAGCCTCTCGACCGCCTTGCCGCTCGCCTTGTATAGCTCGAACGTGCGGTGCCCGAACAGCACCCCCAGCTGGTCGCCCGTGAACGTCGTCCACACGCCGCTCGCGCTGCCGCGCGCCGCACGTCGAAGTAAGTAAGTCACAGTGTGGGCCAGGAGGCGGCGCACCTCTTTTCTGCGGCCGAGAAACGGTCAGAGTCTGGGTCTTGCGCGAGCACGTACTGTGCGCCTACGCGGTCTGCGGTCTGTAGCGCCAGATCCTACGGTGGGTGAGCATCTGCTTTGCACTAGTAGCTACGACACATACCAGCGCTCCTATAAAGTCGGATACGTATAGTCAATTGAATCATGTGTAATATATATATATATATATAGGGACGTGCCTTTTTCTTCGGGGTTGGGGAAACGCACGGTCGGGAACTCGGGGTCGGGCGCTTGCTGCTCTGCGACGGGCGTGTACGGCGCGAACCCAAACACGGAGAACGCCTGCGCGACGACGCGGTCGCTGACGCCGTGCATAGAGGTGTTCACGAACCTGACCCCGAGCGCCCCGTTTGCTGTGCTGCCAGTGATAGTAGTAGCCGTAGTCGGACGCCGCGCGATAAATGTGGATAGATATAGACACGCACGGGGATTGGTTGAGGCTCTGTAGGCTTGCAAAGTATTCGCTGTGCATCTGGGCGGTAGGGTCTTCGAAGAGGGGCGAGGAGAGCACGGCGTCGGCGTCCCAGGACTTGGGCTCGAGGTTGGCCTTGATCGCGCGCGAGATGCCCTCGTCGTGTGGTCCAATGATCTGTAAAGTGCGTGAGAGGGGGAGGCCCAGGTGGCGGATTGTTTGGGGGTGCTACCTGGACTGCGTTCTCCCAGTACACCTGTTCCGCGTTGAAGGGTTATTAGGGCAAATGTATAACAGAGACGATGACGTGCCTTGTATCCATTGTCTTGCTGATATCGCGTGTCCGTGTTAACAAGCTCCGGAAAATAGAGTTGAGGAGTACCTTGGGGTTGTGGCTGGCTGGAGGAATCACATCGGTTTCGGGAAGATGAATAGTTGAATGAATTGTATAGTACCGGTGATCATGACACCACAGGCGGCCTTCAATCTCTTGACACTGAACGGGACCCTGGCATACAAAAAGCATCAGCGCACAGGGCATGGGATGAGGTGGTCTTGGTACATCGGGGTATGCACGATCCCTTGAAGTAGGTACACCTTGTGTCCGTTGGCAATGAACGCAGCCGCGGTCAATCGCGCCCATCGTTCAGAGTTGTGGCGATGATCGTATCCGATGACGATTCCCCGCTTCGCCGCACCATCCACGTGGGCTGCGACGTACGCACAAAGGCCCTGCGGTACGACAACGAAATCAGTGTGCGCCAGATGAGCGGAGGACGGACGGGCTGACCTGCGATGCCTGGATGACAATCAAATCTGCTGGGCTTCAGAGGCAGTAGTGGCAGAGCAGAGAGAGGTTTGCACAGACCATTCATGCGAGCCCACCCGGGCTCCATCTTGCCGCGCAGACCTGTTGGCGAGTGTGTTTAAATGCTGACTGCGTGAATCAAGTGAGGACTTGCCGGCGGTGCCAAACTCGATGCGTACCCTGGGATACGCTTTTCAGTATGGGAGAATTAACGCGTTCAGGTGTTCGCTTCACCTCATACGCTTCTCCAGTTCGTCGGTGTTGCCTGTATCCCACAGACTCTGGATTTCTGCTCGGGATTGTTCATTCTAGACGGGAGGTTAGTGCGTATTCTCCGCCGATGATTGGCGTAAATTTATGCCTGGTCGAGACGCAGCCATTCGTCAACGAGATCCTTGAGCGAAGACATGATAGTCGTTCACTAAACTTGATCACACCGGCTCAGTTCCGTCTGTTTGTCGACACGTGCGGTATCAACTCCGTATGGTAGTTTACCTGCCTTTTGCAGAAGCTCACGATCGGATAATATTTGCAGGATAACTGGGGTCTACCAATTCGGACTGTAGCGTCTCTAATACCGCAGCTTTAATCTCCTTAGGGACTCCAACGCATACCTCCACGCATGATTCACCCGAATCCATGTCGGGGTTTGCTTTACAGGCCCTCAGGTAGAATCTGGACACGCCTGATGTGTAGAATCTAGCCGGCCCCGCAGAGCCAAAATTCGTCGAGGCCCAGTTCAGTCTACGAAAAAAAAATGCATTTGCGGTATTTTGGGGTAATTTTTACCCTTACCTGATGCTGGAATTCACAGAAAGTGTCGTTGGCTCGATGCCAAAGAACGGCGGTCTCTGTTCGTTGGCAGCCAAGAGCATCAAATGGCCGGTGACCGATATCATTTCTTCTAGAACCTGGGGCTCGAGATAATGTTGGTACGATTTGCGGATTTTTCGGGCAATCGCTGCAATATTGGTGGCCTCCATATCCTCGATTTTTTCCGTAGGGATCTAGTAATATAGGACAGTCATCAAAAAGATCAGGATGACAGGAAAGAGCGCAGCATTGGTACGAACTATTAATATTGCGTTCCCAGCAACGTCGGCTTGCACAAAAGGGGCTCTGACCTCGCGATACTGTGACCCTATCAGACCTTGGCGCAAGCGGACCTACCAGATAACATACACTAGCGGCGTTTGTAATCTTATCGATAGAGCGTGGTCGGTGTCGACTGAAAATGGCCACAAAGTATGCTGTCAAGCAATCTTGCAGTGAAAGCTTCGCGTCTGGCACCAGTTTCTGTGCCGCTTGTCGGAGTAGTTCAAGCTGGCGCAAGGATATCCGCCAATCGATCCTTGATGTAATTTCATGCATTGCTTGGTATCTCGCACCTAGTTCTGCGCGCCCGAAAGGGTGGACAAGGTGCGGAAAAAGTGGACTATATTTTTTCACCATTTCCGCATCCGGTGCCGGGAAAGAGTGTTTAGAAAAAGTGGGGGTTGGAAATGACGCTTCGAGGTCTTGATATGAACGCGAAAGAGTGTCCATGAATCGATACAGCATTGAAAGATCGCCTAGGGGCTGTATCAATGCATGAATGTGGCAAAGAAAAATCAAGCGTTGCCTAGTGTGTGGTGCCAGGAGACTCCGATTGCTGTGTAACCATCTTCTGACATCGTTAGTTTGATCTGTAAAAGGGGAACATCCTCGTTCACCACGGAGATAGAAGGTGGAGTGCTGAGAAATCCTTTCAGAGCATCGTGCTCCTGATTCACCCATCGTTCAAGGGGTATAGTGTCAGTGCGTCCAACGCTCACTGGAATGGCTGCACCAAGTAGGCTGATCTACATGGGTGTCAGCGTCAAGCCATCTCTGCGGAGGCATTTTATCAACTTGCTTGCCAGTTTTCTGGGTAGTTGAGCTGTCGAAGACAGCCGGCGATATGAGGATATACACGGGCGGATTTAGACAACGCGTTCCGGAATCTCGCAGTATCCAATGTTGACGGAACTATATACACATTTCGTATCTCCAGGAGACGTTTTAAATTTAATGTAGTGTCACTGGGCAGTACTCACAAAATTCAACCACAGGTCATGTCCAGGCAAAGAGATTTTGTTCATAATCCCTGAGTCGATAGGATCGAGAGGTCATCCGAATCCCGAACATAGAACTTTCAAGTAACACACCGTGGCAACAGCTTGTAAAGTGTTAGTAATTCGGAATGTACAGGAGCGTACAGGAGTATAATTGATTATCTATCATGCGGCACGATCTATACGGCGTATGGCACATAAGAATATTCATAATAGCAGCAAGTGCAAGCAGTAAAGCGCTTGCTCCCCCAATTAGAATATGCACTATTAGCGATGTAGGTGTCATGGGCCGTCATAGGCGTGTAGGAGTATCACCATTCGCGTTAGGGATTGACGGACTGGCGTGGATGCTGGGGTTGGTTAACCGCGGAAGCCGGATCTTGAGCGAAGGCGTTGTCGGAGCAGGAGCCGGAGGGGCCGTAGAAGCAGGCGCAGATACCGTGGCAATAACGGGAGAGACTGGACCTCGTCGTGATGGTATACGTGCCACCTTTTTGCGCGGTTTTTTCTCCTTTTTCTCTTTTTCTGGTTTGTCTAGTACCTCAGGAAGGCCTTGGCTAAGCGTGGCGGGCAGCTCGTCATCCCTTTCTTTCCTTTTCCTTCCTCGTTTCTCTTTCCCTTCCGCGGCGGCCAGTGCGGCCTCTTTCCGTGCTGCCAAGGTGCTTGCACTGGGAGGGCGACCTCGCCGGGGCTGCAAAGGCTAGATGTAAGAGAAGAGTAACAAGACAACACATTCTAGTTACCTTTACTGGTGTCTCAGATGACGGACCAGCTTCGCGTACAGAGGCACTACCGAAGACGAAGGCATTATCATTTTCTTCGACCTGGGTAGAAGGGTTCAATTGGGTTCAGTAATACTCTTACGAGACAAACACTCACTTTGATATTGAAACCGCGCGGTCGTCCAGATGCCGGGGGTAGCGGCGCTGACATTGGACCATCGAGAGCTATGCTCTCTCTCTCGGAGTCGTCGGCACGCTTCATAGAACTCTTTGGGGGTTGTTAGTAAATTGATAAACAATCGGGTGGCCCGACATACACGGGAAGAAATGCTTGTTAACGAAGAATCAAAGTGGTTCTTGCTTCTCGACCTCAGTTCCCGTGTGCTTGGTTCCAGAGGTGCAGGCTGTGTGGGCTTTTTCCTTCTCGCAGTGGAAGCGGGTTGGTATTCGTTTGTAGCTGTATTTCGCTGGGTTTTCGAAGCACGGGCTGTTCCATTTCCGTTGGACGTTTTCACCGTACCTTTCACAGCAGCATCAGGCAACTGCAATACCTATGCTCAGCGAAGATCAGAATCCCATATTATACAACTGACCTTAGAAGTGGTAGAAACTTTGGGTAACCTGATTACCCGGCTTCGAGGAGCAGATTGGTCCGGATCGACTCGACCAGAACTAGCAGCATTTATATTGCTGGGAGCAGTAGGCTGTGCGGAGGATGACTCTGCCGCACGTGGCCTCGAAATTTGAAGATAACATAGCATCTATTGCAGAGAATGTTAAGACATGGCAAGGTTGAAAAGATTGATTGCTTTACCTGGGCCACTTTTAGATCCTCCGAATCGTGAAGAGATGGTGGAAGTTCCGACATTGTTTGATCGTCGAGATCATCTAGAGAACTAAGTGACGTGAGTGGTGAAGACATTCCAGAGGCAGCATTCGAGTCCCTGACAAGGTCATTGAGCGATTAAGCGACGAGAGAATTCAAGCAGAACTACGACATACTTGTCGGTTTGCTGCTCAATTTTGTTAAGTTTGTTCCAGAAGTCTAACACGATCACCCGCTCGGGAACGCGATATCGACGCCCATTGATCAATACCTCATCCACCGCGAGTTTAGAGCTGTGAGTCTTATTGGCTTCGGGGTGTATGATCTCGATGTTGCCGTTGTTATATTGATGGGGTTTGGTTACTTCAATTGGTGGCGCATTTTGCTTTGGGATTCGGCGTTTAGGGCCCTAGTAATTGTTAATGTTGAATTGGGGGCCACCCAGGCATGAAAGAGGAAGACTTACGATAATCTGTTCAGCATGATTGGGACACATCCACTTTTTCGTGAATGGTGGCATGGTTGACAACGGTGGTTCTAGACAGTCAAGGTGCCAGTGAAGGCTGCAATAGTCACAGGATACAATACTTTTCCACGCCTCAGGGGCAGCCTTGGAAAGAGTGGATGACCTTCGAGCTCGCTTTGCAGCAGGAGCGGCGGCGGCAACTCCACCAGGTAAAGAAGAAGTTCCACAGCGAAAACACAAAACAGGTCCGCCATTTCTATCTCTCAGGCGATAAGGATCTCGGTCTTCCAACTGTCCGTGCCGGCTAAATTAATGTTTAACCGACGATTCAATGTGAGCGAATGTAGTACACACTTGAGACGTGGTTGTTTAAGTTCCGAAGTGTCGATATAAGTTCCCTTTGGACCGGTGCCCACTTAAATCTGACGTTTAGTTTATGTTGAATGTAGACGAAGACAACGGCCTACCATCTTTGAAAAAAGTCCTTAGGTCTTCGGGGAGCTGGAACTCAGTCGGAATCGTAGAAGAGACTTGCTGAATGAGAGGAGCAAGTAGTGATGGTGGAGGCTTCGGAGGTGGATGCTATGTCGCAGGGAATTAAGACACTATGGAAAGCCAATGAGGCAAGAATACTCACCTTTCGTATAGTGCAGCCTGGGCAGAACCATCTGCTATCACCTTCGTCAACGCTTTCCATCGGGGGATCCAGGCACCATAAATGAAACGCTCGAGGGCACCCATCACAGTAGACCAAGGCACCATACGAGCGACACGATGAGCAGTGATCATCGTTGTTGAGCTAGTGCACTTATTTTGAGCAGATAATAGGATTGGGCTTCATTTGAGACACACCAGATTGCTCGGAGGATCAGGAGTGTGAAGAGTCACCAGCTTAGGCTCCTCTTTCACTCTGACAGCAGCAGACTCAACCTCCTTCCCCTTCCCCTTATCCTTTCTTTTTGGACGTCCAACGGCACTTCCTGATGGAAGTTCTTGAAGGTTCTGAGACGAATTAGACCTAGAGATCGAGGATTCATCATCAACGACCATAGTTTCGGTCTCCAAATCAACTGGTATTGGATTGAGAACGGGGGCAGCTCCAAGTTCGGTTTCCATAGGAGTATCTGCGCTCGATGCAGCACCGTTTTGGTTGCGGGCAGAGGCACGCTGCGCACGACCAATTGCGGTTCTGTGGGGCGGAGAAAAGGTTGACGTGGTGTGTGTAAAAAGGGGGTACACCAATGGGTGAGGATACAGAAGGTGCGGGCAGCAATTCAACAGTAAGAAGTCAAAAATCTGGAGAGAAAAGGGTAGTAGACGTACTTTGAGCGTTTCGAACGAGTGGCATCCTGCTCATGGCCTATCAAGGTACCATGCATAATGCCGGAGTATGTCGATCCAGGATCAGAAGGCGGTAGGTAGGAAAAAACTGTGGAGGGCTTTCTGGGGTCACGCTTGAGGAGAGACTGTTGTGCAGAGACTACAGACGGAGGACCCGGGAGGATTTCGGTAGCAAGACTGGGATCGCCCTCGAGGTGAGGTGGCTGAAAGACTGGCACTCCTGACGACATGTAAACTGGCATGCTTGCCGTCGAAGCCATCGTTACCGGGTTTGAAAGCTGCGAACGCCCGAAAAACAAAAAGTGCGGAGAAGACAAAGCGGTGACTTGCTCAATCAGACTGGCGGTTCAAACTCAAGCAAGGTCGCAACGACAATCATTGGTCTTAGCATTGTGCACACTATATCTACATCATCGACATCCAAAATCATGTCTCTTTGATAGCAATAAAAGTAATGGGTGAATTTTCCTCCTACGCAATACTCTCAGCGAACCAGAGGCTATCGTCGCAAAGATTAATGCGTACGGTCTACCTTGAGAGACTCCTAGAACATAATATATAAGTCTTTGAATGCTGCTTCGATTATCCTAAAGACCGAAAAGACGATTGATGATATAAAGGAACTCGCCTGTGCCAAAAGCCCTCGACGAAAGTAAACACAGTTGGTGTGAACGTTGAACGTTGAACGTCCAACTATGAGACTAAACAGAAATATTAGCGCGTCCCATAAGCTAGAATCAGCGAAATTTTGGCGTGGCTACGCAACCAGAAGTCGTGACCAATTTGTGAGATGGAGGGAGGATGGTGTCTGAGAGTGACCAGTACTCCACTCTTATATATGAGCCAGCCTAGCTGTACTTGAGCCCTGCTTGGTTTTTCCATCCCGAGTTTATTTATCAAGGATTCAGGAAGCTGGGCCAGTGCTGGGCCGGTAAACGAGGAGAACACAGGAAAACCCTCTTTCTGGATGTCGTGTGTTTCTCGCGTCGTTGAACCATTATCAAGATGGAAATCGTTCCTACTACAGCACCACAGATGAGGATATAGATTCACTGCTCAGCGCTCAGCGCTCATTAGGCTGAGGCTCTTCTTTGATAATCGGACCAGGGTTCTGGGCTAATAATTATCAGCAACATGTATTTTGTACAACCAAGTCATAGCCTCACCCAAGGCACAGATGGAGATCGATGGTTTATGGCCTGCACCCTAGCCCGCCTGCACAGTGCAGCAAAAGATTAGATTAATATTAATCAACGCGGCGAACTATGTCTATCCACCCCAAGTACAACAAATCAAAACATTGTTCTTGACGATGGCCAACACCACAGTCACCGGTGCGTTATCCATCCACGGTCAAAACCCACAGGTAATAATTCTACCCAATTATCCCAGGTAAAGTATTCCTTATTCATTTAGTTCCTAGTCGAAACCGTCATCCGGAATCGCATATATGAGTCTAGTTATTGGAAGGAGCACTGTTTCGCGTTGACGGGCATGTTTCTACATCGTCTTTACAAACTCACCATCTTATGAACCATTCAGCGGAGAGTTTGATAGACAAAGCGATAGAAACACGCTATATTGGTGGCGTCTATGGGAATCAGCGCCCAACACAATTCATCTGCCTCGTTCTCAAACTGCTACAAATCCAGCCGGAGAAGGAGATCCTCGTTGAATATCTACGTGCGGACGAGTTCAAGTAAATAATATCTATTTATTGTTTTTTTTACTACATATGGCTGACGCAAGCTAGGTATCTCCGTGCTCTAGCTGCGATATATATTCGTTTGACGTTTCGGGCGGTCGATGTGTACGAATTGCTGGAGCCGTTACTCAAAGATTACAGCAAGCTACGTCTCCGTGACATGTGTAGGTACGAGGACTACATGAAAGGTCCTTGCTAACGTTTTTACTTATCTAGCCGGTTACTCACTGACTTACATGGACGAATTTGTCTACGCTCTTCTGACAGAAGAGCGAGTGTGCGATATTATCTTACCTAGACTCATTAAAAGGCAGGTCCTAGAGGAAAATGGCGACATTGGAGCGAGAAAAAGTCGACTCCTGGATGCTCTCGAAGGCAAAAGCGAGGATGGTGGTGAGGGCAGAAGTAGGAGTCAAAGCAGAAGCCCAAGTAGGAGTCCACTTCGACAAGGAAGTCCTCGCAGGAGTCTCAGCCATAGTCGGTCCCCGTCAGAGGCTGGCTCTCGATACGTATCACGAAGCCCCTCGCGATCGCGATCGCGGTCTCGGTCTCAGTCAAGATTCCGTTCACGCACTCCTAGCATGTCTCCGGACAGGATGGAAATAGACGGTAATGCTTGACAAACACCTCCGCGTGTAATATATTACTTCTTCTGGACATCAAACTCCTGCTTTTTCCAAGCACCCAGCTGTGTGGCAAGAGACTTCCAGCGGTCTTCTACGAACGGCAAGTCACCAAGGGTCTCAAGGGTCTTGGGTGCGATGTAACCTCTGTTACGATATTTGCCATACCAGACTGACACGAAGTAAGTGAGCGTATGACTCTAATTAATTAATTGGAGAAGACGCACCGATGTCTTCCCTACGAGTGGGAGCGGCTGCAATCCTATCCGTCCTGCCCTTAACACAATCACGTAGGGCGAGAGGATTGTAGTATTGACACACGACCTTTCCTCCGTTCTTCTCTATCGCCTCGATAGCACCCTTGGAAGCTCTTGATGCTTTGATGTATATAGGCGTCTTAAAGTGTTGGGCACCCTGATAAGAAGTACAATAATAAACTGGAATACCCTAGAGAGCTAAATAAAAAAGACCTACATCACCAAGAACTTTGATGCCATCGTGAACGTTGTGAACACAACCACTGACTAGCAGCTCTCGAGCTGTGATAGGGTTTTCGGGTGAAGATACCAGCCTTCCCTGGTCAATCCAATGTTGTATCCTATCGAGGTTAACAGGGGCCCAGGTTTTGTCATTTCTTTTGTACAGGTAACGTGTTAGCGAAGTGGTTCTGGCACCAAAACTTGAAAGACCGTACTGGTTGACGAAACCGCGCTTGGGGAACAGCTTCGTGATAGGTGTCTGACCACCCTCAAATCCGGCTCTTATCCCAGCACCGGAACGCGACTTTTGACCGTTAGCACCCCGTCCAGCAGTGCCTCCATAGCCTGAGCCTTGACCTCTTCCGACACGTTTTTGCTGTAGAGTAATTGCTCAGTTACTATACTTGTACTATAGCATAGTTTTCTCACTTTGTGTTGGGAGCCAGGGGCAGGCCTGAGATTAGCTAGAGTTACTCGAGGAACCCGAGAGACAGACATCGCGGAGACGGAACAAGTTATAACTATGGCAGTGTGAAATTATGTAGTTCGGCTAATCTTCTCAGGTTTCGTCCCATTCTATGACCTTACGGCCTATCATCACAGTATGCGGAACTACAGGTGTCGGAAAATCTAACTTGGCTATTGAGCTTGCTTTACATCTCACTCGTCGCGCGCGCACCGATGGCTGGCGGGGTGCTAGGATCATAAACGCAGATTCTATGCAAGTCTACAGCGGAATGGATGTCATCACAAATAAGGTTCCAGAGGCTGAAAGACAAGGGATAGAGCATCTTTTAATGGGTTTCAAGTCTCCTGGTGAGCAATACGTTGTTGGACAGTGGGTACAGGATGCAATCAAGGCGGTGAGTGATTCATTGGTTGCCCACCTTCCACATATAAATCCTCGCGCTAGATAGATGAAACTCACAGTAGAAATGAGATTCCTATAGTCGTTGGAGGAACTTCCTATTGGATTCAACACCTGATATTCCCGAATCGATTGGCTACCGAGAAAACCTCTCTAGATTCAATATCATCTACAAGCCACTCTCCGCTTATGTCTCAAGAGCTATCTAACGCTATTTCCTTGCTCCCATCCCACTTCTTTACCCTGTTCAATGCACTTCCACAGAGCCCTCCTTCTGCGGCGACAGATCCAGATGCTGCTTTTAATCTTCACGCCTTATTGTCGATATTGGATCCACTGGTTGCGAATCGTTGGCACTGGAAAGATACACGCAAGGTTTTACGGAGTCTTGTCGTCATTAAAGAGTGTGGCCGACGCCCGAGCGACATTATTTTCGACCAAACGAAGGATGCATTAGCAAGTAAACCAAGGTCGATCTGGATACTCTTATATTTTTGTCGCATTCTGAGCTGCCGCAGATTTCGTACCCTCTCTTTTTGGCTCTATGCTGAGCCCCTCGCCCTTGAGCGACGGCTTAATGAGCGTATTGATAAAATGATTGAGGTCTGTTTAACAACTTCCGTACTGGCAACTCCTCACTGAAGTATTTCCCAGCAAGGACTTGTATCGGAAATCCGCGCTCTCCGAAAGATCGCCGAGAATGACAGAGGTTGCGAAGCGAACGCAGATTACACTTTAGGGATTTATCAGTCTATTGGTATCCAAACTCCCTCTCAGTCCGTTGAAATGGTTTTAACAACCTAACCGCAGGGTATAAGGAATTTCACGATTATCTTTCTGCGCCAGAGCCTTCTGATAAAACATTCTCCATTGCCGTGGAGCACATGAAAATATCGACACGACAGTATGCGAAACGGCAAGTATCCTGGATACGTAACAAACTATTACCGGCCATATACATTGCAAATAAAGAAGAAACAGTTACTCCAACATATTTACTAGATGCTACAGGTGATTAGATTTTCTATTTTCAAGTCCATGATTAAAAGGCGTTTGAAAGTTCTGGGAGAAAGTTGGAACAACAACGTGAGGGATTTGGCTGTTCAAATCACGGAAGGTAACTTCATAAACGTTACTTTGTTGCGCAATATGTTAACCCGTTTGTAGGTTTCCTAGCGAACCAGGAGCTTCCCGACCCGCTCTCGCTATCTCTAAACGCGCGCATGATGATGAATATAGATAAAAAGCCTGCCGAGTAAATTCCAAATTTTCTGCTTTTACCGATACCTGATTCCCATCCATCATATAGCCCAATTTCAATTCTTGGCGCCAGGCAAAAACGTATCTGTGATATATGCACATTAAATCCCAAACAACCCTTTATGGTCGAGGAAGGTCGTGAATGGGAAGCACATCATAAAACTCGAGTGCACCGGCGACTTGCAGCGAAAATGGAGCGGGATAACATACATGGATAGTTAAATCTGGTAGGTACTCTAGTCTCTATACCATTGGATGATTTGGATCTGGACAATGATACGACCTGATAATGATTCACTCTTTACTGACACAGCTCAATGATGATTTACTTGTTTAAGGGAGCAAAAGAAGATAGTGTACATATTATGTTTAGTTCATTACAAGAGTAGCCCTTTATGGCCCTTTAGTCAGCCCATTGCGGTAACCAGTCCTGCCAGTCCACCCAGGCAGGATCTGCGTCTGTAAATTTATCATGCGAGTGGCGATGGTGATGTTGACCTCGCGGGTCAAGGAGATGATCGATGACATGAATGGCTCCGTTGAGGCCAACAATATCTTGTGGGAATACATGGCGCCCATTAACCGTGAGCTTGGTCGTGATCTTGTGTGGCTTGTGCGGACCGGGGATCGGCACTGAAACTTTGAATTTTTCGACATGTGCGTGGATGAAGTGATTTGTGAGGGCAGTCTGGAGTTTCGCATCGAGGGATGAAATGGGATCATGCTTGGGGTGTTGAATTTTGGTGGAGGGTAAGTGGAGAGGAGGTAAATGTATACCCCAGGGCATGAAATCGCCTCCGCTGTCATAGTCTTGTTCAGAGGGAACGTGTAATTGCAGGGGATAAGAGTCTGTGCCCAGTTCTTGGATTTTAGAGATATCAAAGGTTGTATGATGACATTGAGGCTTTGACTCTGATATGTTGTATTGATAATCTAGGAAAAGCGATCAGTCAAACCTAGGTAGACAATCTCTGACTCAACAGCTCACCGGTGTGGAAAATCAGATCAGGGACAATGTGATACTGCAAAATTTTCTTCAAGACGTGTCTCCCGAAGGGTGAAAACAGGAAAATTTGGAGTTTGTGGGGAAGCCTTTGGAATGCACGGTTAGAAGGAGCGAAAACAGTCACAGCTGTTTGTCCTTTTAGGGTGGCTTTCTCGCCCTCGTTTCCGCGTACCCAGTGCAAATCCAAAGAGTCAGTCAGTCCTGTGCGTTGGATCGCTGAGGTCTACGACGTAAAATTACTTTGGTTTTTATTAATCATACGCGTTAATAAAGTACTTACGAAGGTCGAGAAGAGGGACGGCACCATGAATAGCTCCTGGAAGATAGCGGGAGGAGGAAGTAGGGGATGGCTGATACCATGTATGATTCCTAACAGCAAAAAACACCTCGATGAGAGACCCGTCAGTACAGGGTGAGATGCATACCATTAATGGCAGGTCCGTTAGGTCTGATAACTCTACTGTAGAAATTCAGGGTGGGGCTGGGAGAGACGAGGCTCTGATGAACTCTGATACGCAATGGGCGAGCACCCAGAGCATCAGGGAGCACGAGGTTCGTTGCATAGGTGGTATTATCTCCAAGATTTGTTACGCCGAACCTAGACGGGAGAATGTGGTAGGAAAGGATTGCACGAACGAGTTTCTGCAGGAATTTCTTGCATTTCTTCTTGTCATCATCATCTTGATCACTACTTGAGTATGCGTCGAACTCATCTACGAGATGGATGACGTCCGAGAGATCGTAGACCTGTTCTAAGGATGTGATTGTACTGATATCGGCATCCAATGTCCGCTTATGGGGGTTGCGCAAGGCGCTGTCAGGAACTGCGAAGAAGGTGAGGCTTTTAGAGATAATCAGTTATATAGCATTGCGGGTCCAGCCAAAATACTTACTGCGCTGAAGAGTCGTTGAGCACAGACACAATCTCACCTGCAAAGTTGACTGCCTTGATCAGCTTTGTATACCTGCAGAAGATCAAATAATATGTTAAGCTAAGAGTTTGGAGACCAATACAGTAATACACTTACTCTTTATCATTGCTCAGCACGGTGTAAATAGTTTCTTGACCAGTGCCTGGCCAAGGCAGAGGTTTGTGGTGAGGGGGGCCGTGATGGTCAAGAGTGTCCTGCCCAGGAGTATGCCATATGAACTGGAGTTGCTCTGTGTTCGTATCAATACTCGCCGCAACAGTGATGATGGCGGCCAAAGCGCCCAGAACGAGAGCTGTGGTGGGAATATACATCGTTAATCATGTCCAAGGACAAAAGGTAGTCTTAAATATCCAACGAAGCCGAGTCTGACTGCGGAGTGTCATCATGCCGTGCCACATGGCCACCGGCCCTCTCGACTCTGAGACACAGAAAATAGCATTATCATCATTAGACTACAAACGATTCAGGAGACCTGGCGCGTATATCGTCACTCCGCCAACTGTCGGAACTTATCCTGTATCTCGACGTGCAAATCATCCAATTTCTTCTTGATTGACTCAGCTCCTTGCGACGGAGACTATATCTCATCATGTTAAAATAGTTCTGCGGCCATGGGAAAATATGACGTACCTCAAACTTCATTTGTGAGAGCTTGAACATCAGGTCACCGGCAGCATCCTTTATCCGCGCAAAGGTCAGATCACCCTGGGACACGGCTCGCACCGCAGCGTCGTGGAAGCCCACAAAGTTCCTCAACATTGCACTTGTCTTGTAGAATGGGCAATACCGGTCGTACTCGCTCATACCATTCTGCTGCAAGAAATCGTCCTTGAGCATCCGCGCTACCTCCAAGGTAATTTTATCATTCTCTCCAAGCGCGCTCTTTCCAACCAGCTGTACAATCTCGGCAAGATCCTCTTCCTTCTGCAGGATCTCCTTGGTCTTAGTACGCAGCTCCACAAACCCAGGCTCGGTGGTTTCGTAGTATGGTTCGAGGATCTTTGTGTATTTGGAGTAGGAGACGGACCAATTAACAGAGGGGAAGTGTTTGCGTTGTGCAAGCTTCTTGTCAAGACCCCAAAAGACTTGTACGATACCCAGCGTCGCAGAGGTGACAGGGTCAGAGAAATCACCACCGGGAGGAGAGACACTAACAAGTAAAAAGTTGGAACAAGAGCTAGGACATAATTTGAAGGAAATTTACTGACGCGCCAACAATAGAAACAGTACCCTCTCGTGAGGGATTTCCAAGACATACAACCTTGCCAGCACGTTCATAGAAACTGGCCAGCTTCGTTCCAAGGTAGGCGGGGTAGCCCGAATCAGCAGGCATTTCTGCCAATCTCCCGGAAATTTCACGCAGTGCCTCGGCCCAGCGGGAGGTAGAATCAGCCATCATAGAAACGTTGGAGCCCTGGTCGCGGAAGTACTCCGAGAGGGTGATACCGGTGTAGATCGAGGCTTCTCGAGCAGCGACAGGCATATTCGAAGTGTTAGCTACGAGGGTCGTACGCTTCATGATGGGTTCTTGACGATCGCCAACTTCCATGGTTAGTTCTGGGAACTACAAAGAACGAAATCAGTGCAGCCTCGAAGATTCAAGAAAATCGTTGTCACCTCCATCAAGACTTCAGCCATCTACAACCATTGGCACCTTTGAGCAGATAGTCTTGGAACACCATTTTGACTAAAACACACCTCATTACCACGCTCTCCACAGCCAACATAGATAATAATATCACTGTTGGAGAATTTGGAGAGCGCCTGGGATATGACCGTCTTTCCGCAACCGAAAGCGCCTGGAATGGCAGTGGTGCCTCCTTGTACGCAGCTGATAGATGATATTTAGGGATATCAGAAAGACACCAAAAAATATTCCATACTCACGGGAACAACGCATCGAGAATACGTTGGCCAGTGAGGAGAGGGAAGTCGGCTGTTTTCTTCTCCGCCACAGGTCGAGGTGCGCGGACGGGCCACAGCTGCATCATCGTATGCTTTGTAGTCTTACCCTCAAACTCAGTTTCCAGTACAATGTCCTGGTAGAGAAGAGTCAATACAATAAATATGACGCGTGAATAGAGGTAGACACACGTCGACGGCATAGCTTCCTTTCTCGGCGATATGAGTGATCGTGCCCAAGGCGCGGGGTGACAGCATGATTTTATGATTATCGACTAGCGAGTTCTCATAGACACCACCGAAAATGTCGCCTCCGGATATGTGATCTCCTACCTAGAAAGCCTGAATTGGTGGTGTAGTTGGAGATCACCGTAAGAACAACACACTTTGAATGATGCTGGCTTGAAGTCCCATTGCAAGGATCTATCGAGGGCTTCTGTGTTGATGCCACGGGGAATGTAAATGGACTTTGAAAGTTCTTGGATCGACTGGCATTTGTAAGGTAGAATTGAGAAGTGAAGGAGGTCAATATTATTGGTCTTACTCGAAGTGGTCTCTGGATACCATCCACAATGTTACCCATCAATCCTGAGGTAGTTCTTAGTATACGCGTGGATTCTAACACAATAGAAGAACCTACCAGGACCGAGCTCAACGCTGAGAGGCTTTCCGGTTCGTAAGACGGGATCGCCGACAGTAACGCCTGATGTTTCCTCGTAGACTTGGATCGTGGCCTTGTCGGCCTCAATTCGAATAACCTCTGAATTTGGGTGAGGGGAAAGATGAGATTATGACAGTGACTACCGACCTCCAACAAGCTCATCGTGACCGACACGGACAAGCTCATACATGGCGGCACCGATCATATTCTCCGCGATGACGACGGGGCCGGAGACTCCAAATACCTGGCCAAAGCGGCTCTCACGGTCCTCATCTCTGATCTTGGGGAGGTCCCTTCGTGCATTTGGTAGAGCGCCAGCCATGACCTTGTCCAATGTCAAAAGTCGATTTGCGACCATACTGGGACCACCGGCGGATGCCGTTGACGTCACGTGGGTAGAGACGCGTAAGACCAATCTCCAATACTCACTCTTCACAAAGTCCCTTCCCGCTGTACCCTACATACCCCTCAACTATGCCCCCTAAAGCGTCAGTGACCCTCCCGATTAAATTTACAATAACGCTGACACATTTTCTGCAGTGACTGGGAGAAATGTATACCCTCATCAACGCGTCTTTGACAATTACTCACTGCACTACTAGACGAGAAGAAAGCTGACGACAAGGCAGACGAAAAAATCGTTGGTATGTAAAAATTTTCTTCTCATGAAAAAGGCTGCTTATCCTGTGCTTCAGCCCTCGATGACAGCGACATCCAGATTCTCAAAACATACGTGAGTTTATTGCTCAATCATACCGGATTTGATATCCTGATTTATTTTCTTCACAGGGTCAAGGTCCTTACGCCCATAGACTCAAGACGGTGGAGACAGATATCAAAGACATACAGAAGCGGATAAATGAGAAGCTTGGTCTGCCTCTATTGACACTCCATCGCGATTTGTGGCTGAATCAGCTTTCTCTAGGCGTGAAAGAATCTGACACTGGCCTTGCGTCACCAAATCTTTGGGATCTTGCGGCCGACCGCCAACGTATGAGTGAAGAACACCCCTTGCAGGTTGCGCGGTGTACAAAGATCATCCCTGTCGACCCAAAACTCGCCGAGGCAGCCAAGGCCGTTAACCCTGCCGGTGCTGCACAAGGTCAGAAGGGTGCTGATGAACAGGACAAATATGTTATCAATATCAAGCAGATTGCCAAGTTTGTTGTTGGGTTGGGCGACCGTGTAGCTGCAACTGATATTGAAGAGGGTATGCGTGTTGGGTGAGTGAAATGTAATTTTAATTAGAAAGCGTGTTTATGTTCTTATTCTCAGCGTTGACCGGACGAAATATCAAATACAAATCCCCCTTCCTCCGAAGATCGATGCCTCAGTTACGATGATGCAGGTCGAAGAGAAGCCCGACGTGACTTATTCAGACATTGGGGGGTGCAAGGAACAGATTGAGAAGTTGCGAGAAGTTGTTGAGACACCATTGCTTTCGGTTAGCTCACTATGCATATCCCAGGTGACTATAACTGACGGTTTCGTAGCCGGAACGTTTCGTCAACCTTGGGATTGATCCTCCAAAGGGCATCCTTTTGTACGGACCTCCCGGAACGGGAAAGACTCTCTGTGCCCGAGCAGTCGCCAACCGGACTGATGCCACGTTTATTCGTGTAATTGGCTCAGAACTTGTGCAAAAGTACGTGGGTGAGGGCGCGCGTATGGTCCGTGAACTCTTTGAAATGGCACGGAGCAAGAAGGCGTGCATCATCTTCTTCGACGAAGTTGATGCGATTGGAGGTGCCCGTTTTGACGATGGCGCTGGGGGTGATAACGAGGTCCAAAGAACGATGTTGGAGTTGATTAACCAGTTGGATGGATTTGATCCTCGAGGGAACATCAAGGTTTTGATGGCGACGAATCGGTGAGTGATGCGGGATATTGTGTTTATGAAATTGCTGAACTGCTATGCAGGCCTGATACACTTGATCCAGCACTACTACGGCCTGGACGTCTTGACCGCCGGGTAGAGTTTTCGCTTCCAGATAACGAGGGCCGCGCGCATATCCTGCGGATTCATGCCCGAAGGTGATCTTTAACGTGGAAATGACACGGCATCTCTGATACCTTGAACAGCATGAGCGTAGAGAGGGACATTCGCTTCGACCTTATTGCTCGCCTGTGTCCCAACACCACTGGTGCCGAATTGCGCTCTGTGGCAACAGAGGTAGATGCCATACGGTTTGGGTGCTTGGATGTGAAGCTGACGATGGTGCGATGCAGGCTGGCATGTTCGCCATTCGTGCACGGAGAAAGGTGGCCTCTGAGCGGGACTTTTTGGATGCGGTTGAGAAGGTTGTCCGGCAAGGAACCAAGTTTTCGTCAACGTGGGTGATTTCTCGATTTGAAAGGCTTTTGCTGACTGCGGTTCTTTGTATACAGGCCGCTGTATCAAGTGTACAATTAATTATGTAGTGTTTGCAATACAAATACGGGTTCATAGTGCGCCACAATATGGGTTACGTAATACAGATACTTGAGGAGTGGAGAAGATCCGAGTCTGACAAACGATGAGCATCTTCAAGACAGCCACCTTGAGATCGTCTTCTACGCTGAGTCCGCTGCGATACTCCCGGCCTACGCCACAACCACCGTCTCTTGAGGTTTCTCAGCTCCTCTCTCAGTATGCCTCTATCTCCCCTCCACGTCCCCTCAACCTCTCCACCCTCTTGTCCTTTGGACGCCCTCTAACACCCGACTCACTGCTCGCCTCGGTCAACTATGCATTGACAGAGATCCCTCGTAGGCTTGCAACACGCGTCCGTTCACTTGAGGCTCTCCCCTTCATTGTGGGCACCAATCCATATGTCGCAAAGACTCTCAAGGGCTATAGAGAGAGTTTTCGTTGGGTTGCTACACATCCACCAGTCACCAACCTTGCCGAAAATGCAGATTTTGCAGAGCAGCTTGCTGATCTTGTCCAGAACCATGCAAATGATATTCCTACTATGGCTAAAGGGTCAGCATTACTTACCTCTTTGTATTATAAGAGCACTCAATTCGGATAATCAGATTCCAAGAATGCTCTCGTTATATGTCCCCGACGCAAATTAGCATGTTCCTCGACGGGGCCATTAGGAACCGGATCTCGGTGCGACTTATTGCAGAGCAACACATCGCTCTGTCCCAAGCCCTCGACAATCCTGATGCAGATACCTCGTATGTCGGTGTCGTGGATATGAAGTGTTCTCCAAAAGCCATGATAAAAATGTGTGGCTCTTATGTCTCAGAGCTTTGCGAGGCGACTTTGGGGTCAGCCCCTTCCATTATTATCGACGGAGACGCAGACTCTACCTTTGCGTACGTACACCCTCTTCAGGGCCGCCCTTGTCCCACTAACTTCCACCAAAAAGCTATGTTCCGGTGCATCTGGAATATATATTGACTGAGATACTCAAGAATGCGTTCCGCGCGACGGTAGAACACCACATCAAACAGCCCCCAGGTAGCCCTTTGCCACCCGTAACAGTCACCCTCTCCCCATTCTCGCGGATAGAGGCCGGCCAGCCCTCGACATACATGTCGCTTCGAATACGGGACCAGGGCGGGGGGGTGTCCAAGGCAAACATGGCCCGGATATTCTCGTATGCGTTCACAACGGCAGGAAGAGGTGCTGAAGAGGATGACGGTGGCGGTGGAGGTCCCTATGCTGCCCAGCACGTTGGTGGGAGCGCAGCGATTGGAAGCGGAGGCACCGGGGAAGCAAACTTATTTGGAGAAATCACTGGAAAGGGCCTTCAGACGGGTCTGGGCACGATTGCTGGTCTTGGTTATGGGTTACCTATGAGCCAACTTTACGCCAAGTGAGACAGTCATCTAGGCCGATCAGGAGCACTCTTTGACTTTTTTGCAGGTACTTTGGAGGATCACTTGATTTAATGTCGCTAGAAGGATGGGGTAAGATATTCAATATATTCCTTTCTTACAAACCACCCCAATTTGCTGACCATACTCAACAGGGACCGATGTCTTCCTTACTCTGAGATGCCTTGATGATGCTGGTGACTTCACGATCTGATCTACCATGTCCCAATCGTGAATGCATTTTCGTAGTTTAATAAGTATGGGTTTCGTCATTAGGTAACATTAAGAGCACCTTTCGGCCACCCTTGTTCCATTCCAGAGGATTATATATATCAGAAAGGTTGCAAGGAATTATGGCAATGTGCAGAGTGAATAATAAGAGGAAGAAACAACCTGACTGAATACAGCAGACCAAGGGTATGAAGGCCAGCTCAGCTTTAAAGACTCGATCTAGGAGTGAATATGTGTATATGTTCCGTTGAAAGCAAAGACAAGAAAAAACGAGATGAGAACTGTATCACTATTTCGCCGCGGTCGACTGGAGGAGATTACATGTTAACAGGACACAATTTGATCAAAGGGCCAGCAACGTACGGCAAACCCGCTCAAGGTCCTGCTTGAATACGTGGATAAGCCTTGAGTCTGGGATGTTCGATAGGACCTTGACGATGAGCCTAAAGTTGAGGACGCATGGGACGAGCTACTTGGTGTCGATGGACCGCCGACCACCACGGTGGTCCGTGAGGAGCGAGCTGTCAAGGGGGTCGGGGCACTGATCAGAGACTTTTTGGGAGTCTCAGTCAATTGCTTTGTTCGACTACTTGTCAGGCTAGACGAAGACATGGTTGTTTTTGTTGTTGATGGAGGTTGCCTCCGACGGCCAGACGTAATAAACGGATGTCGCATAGCTGCCTGAGGTTTGATCCTCCGTTCGGGGTCCCAAACTAAACACTTGGAGATGAAATCCAAGAAATCTTCGTCCGTACAACGCAAAACCGTTTGCAGGGTCTTGGTACCAGGCTTACGTCGCCGACCCTTCGAGTTGACAACAACTCGTGGAGCACCATGGATATCTTATCAGCCATGGATATCAGTTTACGCCTCTTGTCAAATGAAGGTGAAACATACCAAAGAACAACTTTTTCCGACTGCTGCGATTGATATATTCCTTCTCTGGAATCCCTAAAACTTCCATGATACAAGACAGCTGCTCTTGTTCGTTTTCACCAGGGAAAATCGGGAAGCCAGTGTATAGCTCGGCGAGAATACATCCTAAGCTCCACATGTCGATCGCCATGTGATAGTTTAAGCCGAGAATGACCTCCGGTGAGCGGTAGAATCGACTTTGGATGTACGTGTAGACTGATTGGAACTTGTTAATGATCCCACGGTAAAGAATGATAATTATTCAACATACTTTTCTCATTTTCGAAGCAGCTACTGCCAAAGTCAATGACTTTAATCGCACTTTTTGAGGGATGTCGGAGTAGGACATTCTGAGGAATTTTAGGGGGATGAGACTCTAAACAATGAAGTATATCTGACCTCGGGCTTAAGGTCGCAGTGGACGATGCGATGGTGACGCATGAGTGATAGTGACATGAGCATCTGACTAGTAAACCGACGAATGAGTGCCGTCGTAAAACCGACGAATCCATTAGCCTTGATGAGCTCATAGAGGTTGATGCTCAACAGCTCCGTTGCGATACAGAGATGGTTCCGGAAATAGAAGTGCTCAATCATCTTCAAGACGTGGTGCTTTCCATCAGCATCCTAGAAGAGAAATAAGTCACATATCACAAGAACATTTATTTATTTACTTACCCATTTCCGCAGACTATCCAAAATTTTAATTTCCACCAATGCTTGATGATGGAACCGTTTCTTATTTCGGATAATCTTGACCGCTACAGATTCTCCAGTGCAGTGATCACGACACTGGAGAACCTGTCCAAAGGAGCCTTTCCCAAGGGTATCGATAATTTCGTAACGATACGCGAGATGGTCTTTATTAACGACAAGGTAATCGCCGCGCTCATCATCGTAACCGTAATTGTTGGTCGAAATATCCGGGGTGGCAGGCTTCTTCTTGCTCTTGGCACCGACACAATATACAGATGGATAGTCCAAGATCTCTTTCCGCTCATATTCAGAAAGATATTGTGAAGAAGTTCGGAGAACAGCTACGAATCACAATTAATATACGAACACCAATCTTAAGAAAAAAGTACTTACACGCGGGCGAAGACGGAGTGCCTGGGGGTAGCGGCTCTGGGAATTGCAAGAGCTCATCCAACTCTTCCTGCGTGGCGCCAGCGGCCATCTTTTTAGCTTGCTGTCGCCGTATATAGTGAAGCATTTCCTCGTCACCAAGGAGCTCATCTTCATCCACCACACTTGGTGCAGGAGAGGGTGTAGAAAGAGACTGCCGGCTTGACGATGGAGAGCTGATAGCCTGATGTATACCTTGACCAGCACTAGTAGCATTCGACGAACGAGGTGTTGGAAGTGATATTTTCGGACTGAGGAGTTTGAGCTTCGACGGCGACAGCGCAGAAAAGCGATGATGATGGGTTGAGGACTCGATGGAAGTTGTGGGGGTCGAAATCGATGTTACTGAACTTGTAGATGCTTTCCGTGTGGTAAAGGAGATAGAGTCTCGACTGCCTTTACGAATATTGCTTGACGCGGCTGCTACTATGGATGACTGGCGAGGAACACGTGATGTCGACACGGAAGGTGAAGCGCGAACAGAGGACTGTCTTGCCGTCTTTGCCGGTGTCTCATCCCCATGCTCTATGACCCCAAATTCATTGGCAGTCCCAGTTGGTGAAGGATTCGCAGAAGAGGAATTAAAATCCGCGACATTAACGCTGGCGCTAGCACGACGGATACTCAATGCAGATCCAGAGCCTTTGAGAGGCGGTGATGCAGCGGCCGAAGTACGACTGGAAATTCGAGGTATCTTTGTGGGTGTTTCCTTGGGGTATCCAGAAACAGAATTCATCGACGCAGGAGGGGGCGGTTCCTTGAACTCTCTGAACTCTTTCGATGGTTGTGAGCTATTTGCCCCTACTGAGGGCGATCCTGCAATTGTTGGCAATTGATTCCGACTACGAAGTGAGGCATCCGACTGCTTCTGCATCGAACTAACAGTCTGGGAAGTAAGTCTTGACGTTGATGAAGATGTCCTAGAGATGCTGGTCTGAGCAATCGGCGTCGAAGTTGTGGATGATGAGTTTGATGAGGGTTTTAAACGGGCAACTCGTTGAGCAGTTGCCGGTTCCAGCGCTGAGATGTGCATTGGAGGAAGATTTACAGGAGATTTCGGCTTCCTTGGGTCAGTCGAAGATAATGTCTAAAACAGAATTAGTAAAGGAATATTGGTATTCGAATCAAATCAAACTTACTTTGCCACGCTTCCTACCCCCCATCAGTACTGAAATCCTGCTCTCACTGCGATCCTTGTCCTCCTTTTTCTGTCTTTCCTTCTCGAGTTTCTCCTGCCTGCCTTTCTCCTTCTCTGCATCTTTAAGCTTCTGTAGTTCCTTGGCAGCCTCTTTTGAATCAGAATGAAGACTCTTGCGGGAACTGGATTTGAGCAAAGAGGGAAGGCCCAAGCTCAGAACAGACGACTTTTTGTGCGTGGAACCAGGACCGGAGGCGGAAGGCGGGTTGTACTGATCTCGAGGAGGGGTGTTCAGCCTGTTGGATGATAATTTTCCAGAAGAAAGAGTGGGAGAGGAGGAAGCAGCGACTGAGTTCGAGGGCGGTAATTGCATGGACTGCGAGGAGGAGCGGCGAAAGAAAGGAATGGAAGAGGGTGTGAGACGTTTCGAGGCACTACGACGAATAGAGGTTGAAGGACTTAGTGGGCCAGACTGGGGAACAGACAGTCCAGTGTGGTTAGTATCACCGCTAGAGCCCGTGCCAGTGCGACTTAGGACGTTGTTTCGATCTGGAGTTTTGGATGGTGGCAGCGCTGAAGCTCGCACAGATCCGACAGAGGACAACGAAGCCAGAGATCCAGCAGAAACCATCGCATCAGGTTGCTTGGTCTCCCAGCTTTTGTGAGCCGTTGCTGAGGAAACTCCATGGTCCTTAGATGTGGATTTGTGGATTTGTTGCCCAAAGGTGACAGCACGGGGACTTAAAGGGAAAGATTTCTGACTTGATGATGGAGAACTCGTGAAGTTAAGGTTGAGAGCACTTGAGAAGCTCCATTTCTTGGATGGTGTTTTAGGCACCGTTGGTGTAGACTCCGGCGCAGAACTCGTGCTCGTGTAACCAGATACATAGTTCTGACTGACACGATGGCTTTGTGACAGCGGGGAAGGCGCAGTTGGCGGAGGACTGGTCAATAAAGGAACCTCCAGAGAGGCGGAGCGCTCTTGAGCAGGTTGAATAGTCTCTTGTACTGCAGTCTTTTCTGTTTCGTCGGGGCCTTGAGTGTGAGGGAAAGTGAGCCCAGTAGAAGTTGATGGGGGAGATCGATAGCTTGATAGATCTTTAGGTAATGGTGGGACAGGTGGGACGAATGTATCTTCAGGAACATCGTTGTTTACGGCGAGAGCGGCAACGCGATCTTTTAGAGAGGTAGCATCGCTAGAATGAACGCTGGAAATATCACTGCCTGCGCTGTTCCTTCTCGCTTTGCTGGTGGATTGCCGACCCGACGCACCGGAAACAGACGTCATGCTCGTATTTGTTGACATTGAGGCAGAGTCACGAGAGCTGGGTGTGCTTGTGTACGTCGTTGAGGATGTGGATCCACGTTTTGCGGTGAAGCTAGAACGAGTGCTTCCTGTTCCTGCCTTCTTGGGAGTCTTCTCTGTCCCAGACGCGCCGCTTGGTAATTCATCACTGCTGATACCTGTACCGACCAGATCGCTGTTGAGCGCATCTGTAATCGCAAGTCCAAGACCGATGCTTTGTCGCGGTTCCCTTTCCTTCACTCCTGAAACGCTCTCTCTAACACCCCCACTGGAGCGCTTGGGTTTTCCTTCGTTAATAACAATGCCCTCCCATTGTCCTCCTAGTTTGGCGGGTGTTCCGGGACGGCTTGAGCTAGAGCTTCGAGCATAAATACCGGTACTGGCTCGTGTCCGGCCACTCTTGCCACTCAGACCATCCAACTTTCGCAGGGCTGCAGTAGTCTCTTCATCATCCATCCCTGACCAACCCTCCTGGGTTCCTCGGAGCAAAGAGTGCGCCATGTTAGGAGATGGGTGGACTGCTTCCTTGTGCAGTGGTGGGGTATGTGAGTTTGATGAATTAGGTGGATGACGTAAGTATTGCTGGATGGAAGATGAAGAAGGCGATGGTGGAAGATGAGAGAAGTCAGTTGTGTGAACACGACGTTGAGGGTGGCCTTCTCCGTTGTTAGACGAGCCCACCGAGATATGTCGAACGTGCCGTTCAGGAGTTTTGGTCGATGGCGATCTCATACTGCTATTAATAGTAAGAGCAACACTGTCCCTTCGTCTTTCCTTGCCTTTGAGATCTCGGGGAGATGACCCCGCAGTAGCATTTAGGCTACGATGCTTTCTTACTGAGACTTGCTCTTCCTTGGTTTTCGCTGGTGATGTCGCAACAGTTTGTTTCGACAGTTTCGACACAAGCGTGCCAAAGTGATCCATTTCGAACTCACCCGATGTTCGTTTCTTGGCCTTCCGAGAGGAAGGAACAAAGGCACTTGAAGGAGTCGATGGGGTGTGAGTTGGCAAAGAGTCGATCTCCGCGACCTTCGGCTGCGCAATGGGGACCGGAATATCATGGGGTGCTTCCGACACATGCGCCTTAGCTGTGAGATCCAGAATCGGTGCAGTCTTGCGAGGATACAGAATCTCCTCGCCACCACTCTCATCGGCAATCGAGGGCTTTGAGCGCAGAGGTCGGGGAGGTGATTGAATATCGACAGGCTATCATAACCTGTAAGGAAACAGATGTAAAATTGGAAGCAGAAATACGTACATCTTCTCTTTCTGAAGTTTCGCCATCAACAGCTTCAATAGTCCAAGGACTGTCAGGAAGCTCGTCCCCCTCAATATCCTCTGGTACTACTACCTCGTACCCTTCGACCTCCCTTGCAGAACCAGAGACCTGCGCCTCGTACTCTTGACTTTCAGCGCGTGCCCAACGTGGCGTTGCCAGTTCACCAACGCCTACAAGTCCCCGGCGATCAATGGCGGCTGGGTTCCTTGCTGGTGTTACCGGTTCGACGAATTGTCGATGTTCTGGCGTGGAGCTAATGTTCACAGGTAATGGTGGGATTGGGGATTCTGAGGGTGACTGAATTCCAAAGTAGTAAGGATCAAGAGAAGAAGTTGTGGATGCAGAACGTGAAGCTATGTACTCGTGCTCTGTCGGCGGATCCTCTTCTGCCAGAGATATATGTACACTGGGGTGCTGTGAATAAACGTGAGTGATCTAAAAGAAAACTGAAAGAAGTTGGGGAAATATACCTGTTGAACATTGTCGTTCAACTCGCCATTGTCCTTTCCTTGTCTATACCGTACTTCACCGTCGAAGACGTTCTTTTCCTCATCAGATATATCTAGGGCTGTTGGACGGTCCTTCTTCTTGTGAGTGGTATTTCCTTGATACACATGCGGGGATGGCGACGCTGACATGGAGTGGTATGAAGGCAGTCAATGAACGAAAAAAGAAGAGGGTCTAGGAGAAGAAAGGGAAAGAGTGATAAACGTTTAAAAGAGATGAGAAATCAGATTGAATGGCTGGAGATTAAGTCGGGGGATAGGAGCTGGCGGCCAGAGGCAGACGGGCGGGAGGTCGTGGTAGAATCCTCGTCCAATTGGCCTCATGTTTTACATTTGTTTGTCATGTGGCTTCTTCCCGACTTTTTGACCCTACCATATTGACTAGTAATAGTATCCTGTGCATCTCAAATTTACTATGCGCGTGCATGCTGCATGCATTATTTAATATCGCCAGTCTTAACGTAACCACTGACGAGATACCTCACCAGAGCCCACAAGGGTGCTGCACTATTTTGCATTCCCATCATTGAATGCTATTCAAGTTGAACGACCGCGCTAAGTATTTAATAACATGGCCGTGTTCCGCGGATTCAAACAACACTTCAATCCTAGTGACGCCGCTTCAATTGCTGCTACGAAACGACTCCAAAATCAGATAAAACTAACTAAATAGCAGGAATTGAATTGAACATGTTTGTATGGTCTCCCATGCACAATCGACTAACAGGACCTAAATAAGATCAAGAACTGAAGCAGTGTCCTTCAAATACGCTGTTTCAGGAGGATTAATAATTAATAGTCATAGTTATGTGTAATTCTAGTCCCCAGAAAGGACAGCAAGGGCTCCATTTCACGAACTGGCCTGTCTCTGCGTCGATTTTTTGTACTACTCACAGAAGCAGGAAAATCCTAGCTTAAATGACATACGATATACATGGTATTCTTGTATATCCACGGGCAATTGCATAATATCCGTCGTCCTGTAAGAACACAATCAGCCGTGCAGCAAAGCACAAAAATATTCGTTGCATATGGTGGTAGAAAAATGCAGGTCCATTGAAATACATAGTCGAAGTCTTCGTCAAATAACAGCAGCGCGACGTAGCTCCTCCAGTTGAGCTGAGAGACGTTGGATTTCTAAAATTCAAGTGAATAACTTTATGATTGTTAAATGAATCCTCATACCAAGATTTTTTTCGATCAGCTCTTTTTCCGCGTCGGTTGAGCCAGGCACGTATCCACCTGGTCCACGTCCATGTCCACGTCCGTGTCCGCGTCCTCTAGCAGGTCCCTGGTCACCACCCCGAGTGGAGCTAGGCGACGGGGATGCAGACGAGTATAGTTCGTTGACAATATGTGGTTGAGGTTTTTCGTAAACAAAAAGATCATCTGGGATCGCACATGTTTGGAGGTCTTCGGGAGTCATTGGTGGTGAGAGGGGGGCGTGATGCGCTGTGTTGGACGTATGTGATGGTGTCAGTGCAGACCACGAGAGAGGGGGTGGTGTTAATGACGGTGTAAGCAAGTAGGGTCGATGATCTGCCGCGGCGCGCTAGTAGTGGGCAGCGTCAATCGTGGAATCCAAAGAATTAGCCATTGGCCCCGACCTTCTCATTTTCCAACCTGGACTTTTCCTCCCGAATCCGCTGGTTTCGGGCTTTATCTCGAGCACTCTGTTCCGCGCGTTTGCGCATGATGGCCTCATACTGATAGCAAGGTCAATACTACGCTTGAGAGTGTTAGACGGGCCGATACCTTAGAATCGCCAACTCCTACTATGGGAGCATCAGCAGGTTTAGGATTAACCGTTAAAGAATCGAGAGCTGTTTGGGCTCCCTGCTGAGTTACATGGTATTAGTGACGAGTAGAGATGATATTCGAGTCATACTTTAGCCCTCTCCATGGCAGCCTTTTCTTCCTTGATGCGCTGGTTACGTGCCTTGTCTCGAGCGCTCTGTTCTGCCCGTCGACGCATGATCTCTGCCTGCTAACAGCCTCAATCAGTTTCGGCTTCTTGCGTGTCTATAGTCTACCTTATCACTGGTAACAACCTCAGGCGTACTACTGCAAATAGACTGTACAGCCACTCCTTGGCGTTGAAGTTTCTGAGACATAGTTCGAGTTAGTCGTACCAAGGAAGAGATTGAGCCCACCAGCCGTTCATGTTCTTCAGCCTGAGCCTGAAGGCGTCGCATATTTTCAGCGTGCTTCGCAGCAGGGTCGTCTCTCGGTTGTTTTCGTCCATTCGCAGTGATTCTTCTCTGCTGCTGGATTTGAGCTTGACGCTCCCTTACCTGAGCCTGCTGCTCTGCGCGCGCCTGTTCTTTCTGGCATTCTTCGACCTCCCTTTGACGGGCAACCTCCCAATGCTCAGTTTCCATTCGTCGCACAAGTTCTCTTTGGCGCATCTCTACCTCCAACCGCTGGCGAGCTTCCATTTCCAAAACTTTCCGTCGTTCTTCTTGTTCGATACGACGACGACCTTCTTGTTCTGCTTTTCGCTGTACCTCCTCTTCTGCTCTTCGACGGGCCTCTGCCTCCGCAATGCGGAGCTCTTGAAGCGCAAGCTTCTTGCGTTGTTCTTCTTCAGCTCGTGAACGTACGGCTTCTTCCCTACGAACGAGTGCTTCCGCTTCTGCCCGTTTGCAGGCCTCGAGCTCAGCCCGCTCCCGTTCCTGTTCTTCAATACGGCGAGCTTCTTGAGCCTTTTGGTGCTCTTCTTCTTCTAGCTTTCGTCGGGATTCTTCTTTGAGGCGCTCCTCCTCAGCACGTCTTGCGGCACGTTCTTCCTTTCGTCGTTGATTCTCGGCAGCCCGCGCGCGCTCCTCTGCAAGCCTTTTCTGTTTTTCTTCTTTTTCTGTAGCCAGTTTACGCGCGGCCTCTGCTTTCAGTTGAGCCTTACGAGACATTGGAGGGCCATTTGTTGGGGTTGAAGGGGGAACAAATCCTTTCTGCAGGTACTGTCAGACCACTTCGGAAAATAACGAATTGTTGTTCACCTTAGTTTCAAGTACATCTCGGATTGCTACAGGTAATGATGGCTGGCCCCAGCACCGCTCCACGTCGTGTACAGTCGCGTCCTTGAGCAATAGCTCAACAGTAGGAACGGAATTGCTTGCAATTGCGAGTTGTAAGGGTGTACGACCGTCGACGGCAGCTTTTGAAGGATGGCATCCATCTGAAGATTTTGCACGACGCGACAAAAAGAACCGCACAACAGGGGCATTTCCAGAGAGAATTGATTGGTGGAATGGAGTCAAATTTTCTTTGTTCAGAGCCGTTGTGTCTGCGCCTGGGTACAAACCAGTTAGCTTCACAACTTACTATTCGGCGAACAACGTGCCTCTATCGAGCAGAAAAAAAACCAGCTCTGGATCGCAAGAAGACCCTGCCAAATGAAGTAATGTTTGGAAGTTGGCAGTTTGCGGCTTTTTCTGTTGCTTAGCGGGAGCGTTGACATCAAGGGAATACTTGTCCACCGCGTTTCTGACGCCTAGCGAATTACCAGCACGGGCAAACTTTCCATACTTTGAGGATAGTGAAAACTTGTAGATTCAGTTGGCCTCACCTCGAATGCCTCTGCCTGGGCAGATATCCGTTGCTCGGCTTTTAGCTGTTTCTCGCGTTCCTGCCTCTCGATTTCGCGTTGCTCTGCCTCCATTTCTAGTTCTGGTGACAAGTAAGCATCAAGAAGAGATATATAGGCATGTCTACTTACCAAATTCTCTCATTCTCTTCTCGTATTTTTCCTTTTCCTTCCTTTGCCTTTCTGCATGTGCCTCTTGAAGGACAGTTGAATCTGCGGAATAGCTACTAGGGTAAAAAGATGTCGATGAAAAGGAGGGATAACCATATCCATAGCTCGAACTTGAAGGGTGCCTCCCATGCCGTTCGGAACGGAAACCTGGGACGTTTCATGTAAACTTATAAACCTGATTATTGGTATGAACGACATACGTTGCCCCTTGGAACGAGTATAACCGCCTACGAACGCCTCAAAGAACATATACCTATATCGAAAGAAGATCAATAAATAAAATGAAACTGAAGCTACCAATTACCTGAAGAACTCGTATCTTTCTTCTTCATCCATGAAGTCGTCATCGTCGCCTCCGTCATCATCATCATAGTACATCCCTGGGCCACCATGACGCGAGCAGAATGTTGACCCAGGTTGGGGTGCCTCACTCCATCTGGGATTTTCGTAGTGCCGGGTACAAATGTCCCAAGCTGCGCCTATCTTCAAAGTTTGATCTTAAAATGAGCATTGTTAAAGTTGAGTGGAAGATAAAACAAAAGGGCACCTCTTGAAAACGCGCTGTTGATGTTTGGTCCCCGTGATTACGGTCTGGGTGATGAAGAAGGGCAAGTCTCTTGTAAGCTCGCGATGCTGTGGTTTCGTCCGCGTCTGCTGACACGCCGAGGGTCTCGAAGGCCTTAATTACCTCAGGTCGCAGTACCATTCTCACCAGGAATGTTTTTCTCTGTGGTATACGACGCGCAAAGACTGACCAGTACGTCCGATGAAGTTGTTAATGCCACACTTGCACCTCGAGGAAAGGTGGAGTAATTTAACAGTGTGACAGTGTGACCGGTGTTGCGCTTATGATTCAGCGGGGAATTCATCCGGAGGTGGTGAGGATAAATCCAGCCCTTACGAAGACAGAAAAATTTCATTATGAAAAGCGAACCAAAATTACTCAAAATACAATTCGAATTTCGAACTACATATTTTATAGTCTATATTTTGACCCAGGGCAACTTCAAAATACGACTCGAGCTCGTTGGCCTCCATTTTTCGAGAGTATGATTCACTTCAGGTGCACATCATAATGGGTTTACAAAGTATAGTGCTCACATAGAAACTAATTTTATGACCCTTCTTCATAAGCGACTCGAACGTCAACATAATTTATGCAGAGCCAACTATGATGAATATCAGCTCTGTGATAGAACTAGAGGAAGTGCTAGGAAGTGTCGACTTCGTCGACGTAACCCTTGCTTACATGAACAGTCCGAGTCCATTGACACGAGCTTTTGCACTGAAGCTAGTACAGTGTTTCACCACTCCTCGAGACACCACCACTCCTCGAGACAAAGCCCGATTTCTCTGCAACCTCTCGCTAAACTCCCTCGGAGTTTTTTCCATAAAAAAGCCCTCGTTCGTAGCTAATCGATCTGTGAACATGGCTATGATTCCTTCTGGCGATTGAGATGTGTTCACGCATCAGCGGTGAACCCAAGCATTTCCCAATTTTAATTCACTTACTACTTTCTAAAATAAATTGATAGAGAAATTTTTTGTTGATGATCCAAGTCTAACTACCTAAACCTTACAACTTATGAAAATGATCTCTCCCGTTCTTGTGTCGATGTTGAGCATTGGGCTCTCGAAGGTGTATTCAAGCAAATCTCAGCAATCTAATCAGGTCACAGTTGCTACTATCATGTGTTATGAGTTTCAAAATGGTTGGGAGTTTCAAAAAACACTTTTTTCGCTCATCCCTTCGACATTGCTCATAAATATGTGTTGTATTCAAA